>JAQGBS010003521.1:0-11418 GCA_034698545.1 Acrobeloides obliquus
AATTATCCAATTTGAACATTGTTTTGGGTTATTGAAACGAAAACATGAATCAGAATTTTCGTTTCAATAGCCCAAAAAATGTTCAAATTGGATAATTTTGGTGGCATTTTGTTTGTCTCATTTAGCTATAAAAAATTGCTACAATGTTCGTTTTAAAAATTGATGCAAAAATCGATTTTTCCGCAAAAAATTTTAAAAAATTTGTGTATTACAACGAAGAGCTTGTACACAAATTCAAAATTTCAAACGCAATTATCTCGAAAACTACAACGATTAGAACATGCCGTAAAAACAAAAAATGTTCCATTTTTCATGATCTTTCCGAATATATCATTTTTTTTCTTATGATTGTAACTTACTGAACTGGTCCTTTAAGGACAGACTAAGTACACGACTGGATCAAGATTTACATACAACTTACTGGATTAAATAAACTGTTTCAACCGTCGAATTTTCTATTAACAACACCACCAGCAATAGACTTTGAAAAAACACCATAATTCCATATGGTGTATGAAGGGATAAATTTTTTCGGATTAGTATCAACGTTAATAGGACAAACACCAACCCTATAGACCCGAACTAAATTTTTGAACAAGATATAAAAGAATTTTTTTTAAAAAGTTTTTACCACTGGTGCCATATATCCATAGACTAAAATAGTGGTTTCGTAAAACCCAGCATTAAATTTGATTTCATCATAACGAATTTTCATATAGATATTGGCAGAGCTTACACACGCACCAAACGGGGTTCGTGACATGTCGTTGATGATATCTAAATAGTTATTATTAGAATCTATACCTATATCTGTGTCCATACCTAAGTCTACAGGGTGTGCAAAAATTATCCGACTCCCTATTGTCGAATACTTTCCACCATAACTTTTGTTAGGAACATCTATACATAGTGGTCTTGGTGTCATTTTAAAACTCACGTTCTTAGCTTTAAAATGACACCAAGATTTTGGGGTATGGTTGTTCTTAACAAAAGTTATGGCGAAAAAGTATCTAGATATATCTTACTATAGGGGTCGGATAATTTCCACACACCCTGTATACCTATGCATATACCTATATATCTTACCAAAAACGTATGGATGAAATTGATTACAAGCCGTCAACATTTGATAAGTCGCATCTCTCCACGAGGTATTGTTCAAAATCTCGGGGTGCAACTTCATAACATCCACCACATCATACACCAAATCATCGTCTTTATAGGCATATTTAGTCATTGGTAATGAGATCGACATTTTGTTGGAAGAGTTGCTTCTAAATGGGCCTAAGAAAATAAAAGGCAAACGTTCTATTTTTATTAGCCTAATAGATATACTCTCGTTGTGAAAGTTGTCTATATGCGAAAATTTGAGAGAAAGTTTTTAGAGTTCTGTAGTCTAACTTTAATGAAATCAGAATGATACCTTGGTAACTGGCGGAAAAAAGATTAGATTTATTGGATATATCAGCAAAAAATATCGGTAACTGGTAATTAGATTTTAACATTTCCCTGCCGACGTGAAGTTAATAGTTTTTCGGAAAGCACATTTAATGGGGAATATTATGCTGCAAAAATTGTTTGAAAAAAGTTTGTTTCAAAAAATTTATTAATTGTTCAAAGTGTTTAACTTCTTCTCTAATTCTGGCCATTTTGTTTTACCTGAACGATCAGGTAAAACAAAACAGACTTAATTGAAATGTAGAAACGAAAATTTTGTTCTTCATAGTTCAGTGGTATTTCGATTTTAAAGTTTGATTTTTTTACTCCCAGAGCAAACTTTCACGAAAAATTTTTTAAAATTTTTTCCAAAATAACCCTTGAGGGTTTTCCTATACGAAGAATCGATTGCGCACATTGAAAAATCTTGAAAAAGCTTCCATGACTCTGAATTAACCCCAAAAAACTCAAAAGATCGCAAAAAATTCAGTTTTTTTCTATGAATTCAGGATCAAGGGCCTGTACAATAAAGTGAAAAATGGCCAAAAACTGCAAAATTTTGAACAAAGTTTTATGGTTGAAGTAAAAAGTGTAAAATCGTTGTAGGATAACTATTTGAATATTTGGACCTTATGATTTGTTGGAATTTTTGGCCGGAGCCTCCCCCAAAACTTCGGAGTTCGTATGGCACTGCGCGCATTGCCGAACCTTGAAAACGCTTCCCTGACCCTGATTCAGGAAAGAGATATGTGTATTGAAGCGAAAAT
This sequence comes from Acrobeloides obliquus, assembly GCA_034698545.1. Taxonomy (NCBI): domain Eukaryota; kingdom Metazoa; phylum Nematoda; class Chromadorea; order Rhabditida; family Cephalobidae; genus Acrobeloides; species Acrobeloides obliquus. Next base: position 2,205 of record JAQGBS010003521.1, read on the forward strand.
AGGCTAATTCAGAGTCAGGGAAGCGTTTTCAAGGTTCGGCAATGTGCGCAATCGATTTTTCGCATAGAAAAACCCCCTATAGGGTTATTTTGGTGAAAATTAAAAAAACTTGAAATTTTTTGAAAAATTGCAAATTTTCGTTTTTTTAATCACCCTGTAAATAAATTTTTTTAAATTCAATTTAAAATAAAAGTATTTATTTTTATTAATAAAAAATGAAAAAAATGAATTAATGTACTAGCCACCAGGGGTCTATTTTGTTGTACTTGATTAGTGACAAGTGAGCAAAAATGAATGAAAAAGTTGACGAGTAGGCACTTGATAAGTGACAAGCAGGGGTGCTCCGAGTTTTTTTTTACGTGGCCAAACTCGATGAAAGTCGTTCCAAACTCGGAACACCTCTGCTTGTCACTTATCAAGTGTCCACTTGTCAACTTTTTCCTTCATTTTTGCTCACTTGTCACTAATCAAGTACAACAATAGACAACAGACCATGCAATTTTTTGCTCTTTACACTGAAATGGGCTATATTTAAGTCTTCGGTATCATTTTAGATCCGTATGATTGGAAATTTGTGAAGGCAAACTCTTCGGGAGCTCATCAGTCGGCGATTCTGGCTGAAAAATTTTTACAATTTCAAAATTTTTTTTTACCTAAAAAATTACTTCTTCGTCATATTTCTTCAAGAAGTTTGCCATATCTGTTTGTGTGATTTTTCCAATAAACTCCTTATAAAACACTGACTCCATAAGAGCATTGTACTTGGGCCGTTTTTCCAGCTTCTGTAAACACATGTTCACGAATTTCACAAAATTCTCGGAATAAGTCTCGCCAAAACATCGTTTTATTAGCTCATCGGTGTCCGTGTGCATAATACAATGCTGTATGGTGATAATGTTTTCTTGGCGATTGTTTTCACGAGATATAGGTTGATTGTGTTCATCGACAAATGGAAGACTGCCATATGCGGTTTCGGCAAGGGTGATCCCAAGACTCCAGATGTCCGAGCGAACGTCGTAGCGGAAATCGGCCTCCGTGTTTTGTTCGTCTTTTTTGGACTCGAAACGCTCTGGTGGCCAATAGGCGATGGTTCCCACGAATGTGCTTGCCAATGAATCTTAAAAAATTATGATTCAATTTTTCACAAAGAAAGTTCAATTTTCACCCAAAAAAATTGAATTTCTGGAAAAAATTCAAATTTTGATCAAAATTTCGATTTTTCTTTGCTTCACTAAATCCAGGTCTCCATTAAATAGAGTTAAAAATAACCTTTAAGAATCCTAGCTTCACCAAAATCACACAGCTTCACTTCACCCTTAGTATTCAGCAAAATATTTTTTGGCTTCACATCACGATGGATAAAATTATGTTGCTTGCAAAACCCAAGTGCTTCTAGAACTTGTACGGTAATATATCCCAAAATTTCCTCCGGAAAAACTTCTTTTCTATCATGCACCACCAAGTACAGATCATAGAGAGACATGTCCATCAGTTCCATACAAATCATCGCCTCACCGTCATTAAAGCACAATCCATAGAAGTTCACAATGTTTGGATGATGAGAGAGCTGCTTGAAACTGTGGATTTCTCTCTTGAGTCTGGTTAGCTTCTCATCGGCCCCTTGATCTTCGTAACGGTTATGGGGGATGCGAATTGTTTTTACAGCCATTTTCATTTTCCGAGGCTTGTATAGGAATTCTTTGATGGTATGCCGGCCGGATTCAATAATATCCACATATTCAAAATCTTTCGAGTCGTATTGGTAAACAGTTGGATCTTTGGGAAATTTTAGCTCATTCATTTTGTCGTCAAGGTTGGGTGGAATCTTGGTTTCTACCATTTTCAAATTTTTGATAGTATCTAAAAATTTAGCCCATTTTTACAAAGTTCGCTTCAATATACAAACACGTTTAAAATTTTTATGCAATTTTCTATGTCAAATATCTCCTCACAAGGGACCGGTCAGAAGTGACGTATCAGTTTCCCGATGAAAAATATACCATCTTGTAGAGCATACCCGAGTTTATTTTTGAACTGATCGATTTAGCTGCGGACGGCGTAATATGAGAGAGTTATAGTCGATTTTATTTTCCTATGTGTCTCATGTTTCTACGTAAGTCCATTTGGACATCTCTAACTTAACTGCAAGAATGGTCTAGTGGGTAAGATCATATCAAAGCCCTAGTGATATCTTTTTCATTCGCGGGTTCAATTTCGCTTGGAGGCGTTCTGTTTTTGCACTTTTTATTTATTTTTCTTTTTTTTCATATTGTTAAAAAATTTTAACAAAGTATTTAACAAAGTACTACGATGTTCTCATTGTGGATTCACCCTTTGCTTCGATCATTTCTTTGTTCGTCATCACCTTTGTGACAGTTAATTTATTTTGTTTTGGTTGTTGTTGTTTAATAATAAATTGATTTGATTTTAAATATTTAAAGATTAAAATTTAAGTTTTAGGCTATTGGTATTTAAAAAAAGAAAAACTAAAAATAAATAAAGAAATTTTTTAGACGATTTTTAACGATATGCAAAAAAAGAAAAAAAAGAAAAAGTGCAAAAACAGAACGCCTCCAAGCGGAATTGAACCCGCAAATGAAAAAAATATATGCAAGTAAGTTAGAATGTCTAAATGGACTTACGTAGAAACATGAGACACATAGGAAAATAAAATCGACTATAACTCTCTCATATTACGCCGTCCGCAGCTAAATCGATCAGTTCAAAAATAAACTCGGGTATGCTCTACAAGATGGTATATTTTTCATCGGGAAACTGGTACGTCACTTCTGACTGGTCCCTTGTCAGGGATGTCGAATTGGAATTTACTTCCAAAACAAAAAGTGGTTGCCCCAACGTGAACTTTCTTTTCACTTTTCAACAAAAATTCGGTTCAAAAGTGAACTGGTCCTTTAAGTCATGAAAGAGTTTTCAAAAATTATGCGACAAAACATCTTACATGTTTTGTGAAAGGATTGTGAAAGAACAAAAAACTTCAAACACGCTATACTAAAAAAATCATACGACATATCAAATCGTAAAAAGCTTAGTCATTCAACCCCTAGTAGAAACAAAATGAAAAAATTAGCCAGAGTAAATATGCATATTATTCATCAAATCAATATTAAAAATTTCCTTTCCACACTTTTTCTTTCATATCTTGAAATCAATTTGATAACGACTAACAGACAGCTACTCCATAAATGCATTGATGAGTGTTCTTTTTTGTAAATTGTTTTTTCAAATGTTATTTGCTTTGTAATTTCTTATGAAATCCTCATCCACAGCTACATCAGAGACAGCTTCTGGACCAGATTTGGCTAACTCACTAGATGGCATATTTCATAGTCCTAATCAAAATTTACAGAATGATGTGAATAAATTAAAATTCTCGGGTAGTGATGAGATTTTTGATTTCAACAAGGATGACTTAAAAGATGCAGCAGTTATTGATTCGAGTAGCCGTAGTATTGTTAAGCAATACACTTTTGGTCCGCTTAAATTTCGAATTGCAGTCAAATCTATTAATATTCCGGCTAGTCGACATCACAAAGGTATTTTCAAGGGCAGTGTTATAGTTCAGGAAGTGGGGGGGGGGGGGGGGGGGTAGTAGCAAGTGAGCAGGTTAATAGAGATAGGGTCAATTGAACCCCCCCCCTCCCCGAAATGTGCCTGCCTACCAGAGGGTATGGGTGTACAAGGTGAGCCAAAAAACGTACTTTTGCGTTTTTTTGACGAAAAATTTTCAAAAAAACATGAAAATACTCCTTATAGGTGACTTTTGAAAAAAAATTTTTTGAAAATTTTCACCAAAAAATGCAAAAGTACGGTTTTTTTGGCGTACCTTGTAATTACTCCCACAAAAAAATCAAAAAAAAATTATGCTTTTTAGTAAATTTTGAGTTCGTGCTACTTCAACACCCCCCCCCACTCATAAAAGTCTGGTTAAACACCCCACTCCCCCTCCCCTCACAACATTCCTGCTACCGCACCCCCTCACCACACTTATGGATTCTGGCTAAGCCACTTTCTTCCAAAAAATCCTGCCCATGGTGCTTGGGGGACTGGTGAGTCAATCCTGCTTATGGTGCTTGGAGGGGGCTGATGTGTCAATCCTGCCTATGGTGCTTGGGGGGGGGGGGAGGGACTGGTGGGCCAATCCTGCTTATCGTATTTGGGGGAGGGTTGGTGGAGAATCCTGCCTAAAATTTAAATTTTCAGAAGAAAAGAAGAAAATTCTCAAACGACTCGTCCAAGAAGTCCAAACTTTTCACCTTCTTCCTCCCTGTCCCAATGTTGTCGACTTTTATGGAATTTGTCTTTACGAAGGAGAAGCTCTAATTTTTATGGAACTAATGGACTTGTCATTAGAAGATTTCTACAAATGGTTTCACAAAGCTAAAATTTTGTCCATCGATTTGCCCATTTTACCCGAGGACATTGTTGGCATTTTTGCTCACCGAATATTGAATGCTTTAGCGTTTTGTAAACAGCATAAAATTATGCACCGAGATGTGAAGCCAAAAAATATTTTGCTAAGACGTGATGGAAAAGTGAAGCTATGTGATTTTGGAGAGTCGAGGGTTTTACATGGTAATTTTTTGTGGCTTTTTGCTTCAATATATTTTCCCTGCACCAATGTTGAAAAAGATCCTCTGGGGAGAGAGATAGTCCTCGGTTGACCAACTCTTCTAGCGCTTAAACACTCTGAGTACTGCTTATCGATTGAATGACCAGGATTGCGCCCAAATTTTCGCCTTTGTTTCCATAGCGACGCAGCAGCCAACTCTCATTGAAAGTAAAATCTGACTGGAAACAACTAGTTTCGAGTAAAGCAACTACCGAAAATTTAGACTCGATGGCAGGCACATTTACTGGAACCATTTGGTATTGGCCACCGGAAAGATTCGAACACAATTCTTCTCTCGACGATCCCCAACGCTACGACATCCGCTCGGACATTTGGAGCTTGGGAATCACTTTTGGTGAAATCGTTTATGGAGCACTCCCATACATAACTGCCAGCAATGGTATTAGCAAAGATACGTGCGACAAGAATATCATGATCGTGCAGCGGATCATCATGCAATGTAAGCCGAATGAGCTTATCCAACGTTGTTTTGCACGCTACTCGAATCGCCTACTTGATTTTGTTCGATTGTGCTTGGCAAAAGTCGACCAAAGAGCTAAGTTTGATGAACTCATGGAAACGGAGTTTTATAAACAGTACATGGATAACCAAGATGCAAAGGATCAACAGCTTGCCAATTTTATAACCCCATTTTTTGTAAGCTTTCATTGGATGAATAAGTAAAATTTTTAGTCGAAAAATGAAATCAAAGAGGAAACCGGTTCACCAATCGCTGAAGCAAAAATTAGAAACAGCAATGGACAAAATTTACAGCCCGAAAATTCTCAAGAAAGCGGATAAAACGAACAGTTTTGATGAGCGAAAAAACATATGGGGGACTAAGGTGATTGAGGAAAATTTTTTAGTTTTTTTGATTTCGGGTGGGGCTAGAGCCCAGCAGGTGTAGCTACTGTTGGGCATATAAAGGAAGCAATTGTGCTAATAATTTTCAAAAATTCATAAGGTCCCCCTATGTTTTTCCCCAAAATTTTTCGAAAAAACATAAGGAGGGACCAAAGCAAATTTTGGAGCAATATGAGTTGGGGGGGGGGGCCAAGACATGGGGTCGAAAAAATTTTTTTTGAAATTTTATATTTTTTTCTAAAAAATACATGTACCCCCTAAATCGGATGCGGGGAGCACAAATACGGGGTCCTTTCGACGATTTGGAGCTTCTTTCGACCCTAAAAATGGTTGAAAGCACTTGAGTTTTGTTGGTAATCCAACGGTGAAGTTTCAATCAAATAAAAAAAGTGCATTTTTAGGGTCGAAAGGACCCCGTATTTGTGCTCCCGATTTAGGGAGTACATGTATTTTTTAGAAAAAAATATAAAATTTCAAAAAATTTTTTTCGACCCCATGTCTTGGCCCCCCCCCAACTCATATTGCTCCCAAATTTTTGAAAATTTTGTGGGACTCCCCCTGCCCCCAACCGAAACCCAATTTGTGCTGCTGAAACAAAAGAAAAGATAAGGGGGGACCAAAGCAAATTTCGTGGGGGGGGGGGGGGGGTAGCCCTCATCAATTCGAGTTGCGCTACGCTACTGATGCCCAACAATTTTTGATCATTTTAGAAGAATTTTGGAAAACTTTATTTTTCGATCCAAATTCGTAATTTGTATATGTACATAAAGTTATAATTGAATACAGGGTTCCACAAAAAGTGATTTTTACATGAAATTGGGATCCGAAAATTTTTTACTAAAAATGACCCCTATAGGGGTATTTTTATGCGATGAATCGATTGCGCGCTTTCCCGAAGTACAAAAAAGCTTTCTTGACCCTGATTCAGGGAAAAACTGGATTTTTGGCTCGAAGAGATGGTCATTTTTCGCATTTTTTGTCGTGAATCAGGAGAGATCATGGCCGCATTTTCGCGCTTCGGGAACAGTGAAGGTTTCGGCACTATAGTTTAGGTTCCAGTTCCGGTTCCAATACCAAAAAAGAGTTTCGGTTCTGGTTTAGGTTCCGGCACCGGAACCTAAACCTTCACTGAATTTAGGTTCCGGTTTCAGAACCGGAACTGGAACCTAAACTTGAACCAGGGGCTCGTTGCTTACTTCCAGAAGTTGGAACCAGAGGTCGGAATTGGAAGTTAATACTTAACGAATCCATTTATAAACACAAAATCTTTCTTTTTCGCTTTAATTTTTAGTTTAAATTCTGGGTTCAGTTCCGGTTCTAGAACCGGAACCTAAACTTTGGAATCGGTACCGGGTGCGAAACCTTCACTGTTCGGGAATGCGCACAATCGATTCCCCGCATAAAATTATCCCTATAGTGGTCATTTTTAGAAAAACATTTTCGGGTCGAAAATCATGAAAAGTTCCTTTTTTGGGGCACTCTGTTGTTTTTAATAAATTTATTGACAAAAAATATTTGCATTATTTACAAAAAACATTAACTGTTACCATAGGCAATAGTAGGTTCCATTTAGGGGGAGGGGCCAAAATCCAGAAAAATTTTCACAAGGGTTCTTATGTTTTTTTAAAATTTTTGTCCAAAATTTGATAAAAATCATAAGATCCCTCTTAAGTGATTCGGCTGAAAAATAACTATATATGTTAAATATGTACAGGGTAGCCCAAAAAAACTTAGTAAAAAAATGAAAATTTTGGTTAAAAATTGGTAGAAAATGAATTTTTTTCAATTTTTTTACCATTTAAGTTTTTCCGATATTCGGTCGAAAAAACCGTAAGTGTGGTAAAAAAAGTATGAAGATTTAAAAATTCGTTAAAAATCGAAAAATCTGTCTCCCTCCCCCCATCGACATATGATATGCTAAAATTAATATAAGGGGTCATCCATAAATTACGTTTCCAAAAGGGGGAAGGGGGAGGGGCAGCCGAAAAGTTACACTCATACTTTTTCTCGATTTTCTTATTAAACAGGGTTACAGGGAAGGGGGAGTAAAAAAAATCGCGATTTGTTGAAAACGTAATTTATGGATACCCCTAACAGCATTTCTTTGCATAGATATTATTAAGGCCTATGATGAAATTCTTCACCAGTAATTTTCTCTTCGATTCTATCAAAAGTTTCGCCTGAAAAAAAATTTTTATCGGCACAAAAATGAAAACCTACCAATTTTCTTCTTTGCTTTTTTAGCCGTTTTCTTCACTTTTGCTCCAAGTCTTTCTGAAAAATTCAATTTTCCAACAAAAAATTCACAAAAAAATTTGGAGCCTACCCAAATCTCTAGCAATTTTTGCATCGGCAATATCATTTGAATGAGCAGCAGTTAGAGAACCGAGAGCTTCAGCAGTGCCTAGAAAATTTAGCTAAAGTTTCAAATTTTTTGAAAATGTGGATGCCAAGGGTATCCTCCTAACAATTTGGATCTAACCCCTTCTCCAAAATTTTAAAAAAAAATGCATCCCACGCCACTCTATCTACAACTATGCTTAGTGAATTTTTCAATTTTTGGCGATTTTTGACGATTTTTTCGATTTTTGATGAATTTTTCGATTTTTGACAAATTTTGGAGCTAGTCCGGCTGGGGGGACCAAGTGACGTTCAAAAAATTTTTTCTGATTTTCTTTTAAAAATCGACTTTTTAGGGTAATTTCTAGGCGAAAAATCGATTGCGCGCATTTACGGAGCATGAAAAATTAAGTTTGACCCTGAAAATCAGGGTAGAAATGTGTTTCAACGCGAAAATTTTTTTCCGATTTTCTTCTAAAATCATCGTTCTAAGGGTTATTTTATGCGAGAAATCGATTCAGCACATCACCGAAGCGTTGCGGTAGAAACATAATTTTTCAAAGACGATGGTCAAGGATGCATTTTGATGCTTTGGGGATGCGCTGAATCGATCTCTCGCATAAAATATCCCTTAGAACGATGATTTTAGAAGAAAAATCTAAAACTTTCATATTTTCTCTTCAATACACACATTTATTTCCCTGAACCAAGGTCAAGAAAGCATTTTCACGCTTCGGGAATGAGCGCAATCGATTTTTCGCCTAGAAATTACCCTAAAAATTCGATTTTTAGAAGAAAATCGGAAAAAAATTTTCGCGTTGAAACGCAGTTCTACCCTGATTTTCAGAGTCAAGCTTAATTTTTCATGCTCCGAAAATTCGCGCAATTGATTTTTCGCCTAGAAATTACCCTAAAAAGTCGATTTTTAGAAGAAAATCGGAAAATTTTTTTTTAAACGTCACTTGGTCCCCCTCCAGCCAGACTAGCTCCCAAATTTTTCAATTTTTGGCGAATTTTTCGATTTTTGATGAATTTTGCGATTTGTGACGAATTTTTAACGAATTTTTTACAAATTTTTCAATATTTAGCGAATTTTTCAATTTTTGACGAATTTTTCAATTTTTAGTTAATTTTTGACGAATTTTAGTGTGATGCTCAAAGTTACAAAAAGTGAAAATTTTGTCGCCGATCATAAATATGCGAATTTTGGGCGCGGTATAATTTTTTCATACTATAAACAAATTATATAGTGCCCAAAATTCGCATATTTATGGTCGGCGAAAAAATTGAAACTTGTGTAATTTTGAGCATCGTGCTTACTTATATCCGTTTTCCAATCTCCTCTAGTTGAACGTTTATCGAATTCAAGTTTTGACTCGG
>JAQGBS010003522.1:0-11416 GCA_034698545.1 Acrobeloides obliquus
CCTGATTTGTGTGCAACGGATTGTAAAAAGAGTCCGGTTGAGTTTCATGGGCAATTTTGGACGGATTCTTTGGTACACGATGAAAATGCGCTGAGACTTTTGATTGAAACTGTTGGAAAAGTAATGATTATTTCAAATTTCAAATCAATTTTTGGTATGGCGGCCCCAAAAAATACGGATTTTGCGATTTTGATCAATTTTTTCAAAAAATTGTAAGTTTAATTTTCTCCAAAATAACTCTATTTGGGGCTTTTTTAAGCAAAAAATCGATTACCCGCATTTTCGAGTCTTGAAAATGCTTCCCTGACCCTGATTCAGGGAATATGCATGTGTATTGAAGTAAAATAGGCTAATCCATGGTCAACGAAGCGTTTTCGAGGTTCGGTAATGCGTGCAATCGATTTCTCACTTATAAAAACTCAGAGCTACTACACAATAGGGGGACATCCACATGAAAATTTTTTTCTGGAAATGACCAGCGAAAAAACGCTTCCCTGGTTCAGAGAAGGCTTGTGTACTGAAGCGAAAAGTTGCAAAAATCGCATTTTTGCGACTTTTCGCTTAAATACACAGGTCTTTCCTGGATCAGGGAAGTATTTTTTCGCTTTGAAAATGTCAAATTCGGATTCCCCGCATGTTTTTACCCCGTAAAGGGATCATTTCCAGAAAAAATTTGGAAAATTTTTTCACGAGGGTGTCCCCCTCTATTGTGTAGTAGCTCCAAAAACTTCTATATTGTTATTTTGGTGCAAATTCAAAAAACTTAAACATTTTTGAAAAAATCGCTCAAAGATTACAAAAATCTGTTTTTTGGATCACCCTGTGTACTTTAGGATAGAATTTGCTTGGGTACGGATTATCCCTTTCCGCTTGGAGAGCTTCAGCCAGGAAAAATTGTGGAAGAATATGGTGATTTGAGTTCTCAAGAAAAGGTATTCTTGCACTCGAAAAGCAGGAATTTTTCATTTTTAGGACAACATGCTATGGAATAATGCCATAAAGATGCTCAAAGTCGATGAATCAAAGTTATATAAATCAAAATTCTCTTAACTAAATGTTTTGTTTCACGGCGTACCAAAATGCTGGCCCTCGTTTCCGGAAAAAATGAGGGGATCCAACTTAGAGTCGGGTAGAAAATTTAAAAAAATGTTTTTAACAGTGACTCTTTAGGGGTAATTTTATGCGAGGAATCGATTGCGCGCATCGAAAAATTCTGAAAATTTTTTCTGGGGGTCAAAAAATGGAAAAAATTGCGTCAAAATTAGGGATTATAAGTTTTAACCCCAACTCCGCGGAAAAATTTTATAGAATTTTTCGATGCGCGCAATCAATTCCTCGCATAAAATTATCCCTAAAAATGATTTTGTTGGGGTTAAAACTTGTAACCCTTAATTTTGACGCAATTTTTTCCATTTTTTGACACCCGGAAAAATTTTCAAAATTTTTCAATGCGCGCAATCGATTCCTCGCATAAAATTACCCCCAATTGTTAAAAAAATTTTCTACCCGGCTCTAAGTTGGACCCCCCCCTTTACCAATAATTTATCACAACTTTTTTCTTTTTATAAATAAAAATTTTTGTCAAAAAAATTTTTTGAAAGTTATGCAGCATAACTCAAAAAAGAATATCCCGTAATTTTGAAGAAGTATTACGTGTTAAATAGGCTATCTCTATAGATCGTACTGCTCATTATTGTATTATCTTTATGTTGCGTGCCTAGCGCACATATAAAAATTATTATTATTAACATTTTTTTGTAAAACTCGCCATGCAAGGAGATATACAACAATAACCTGAAAGCTTGTTACAAAATTGACTTTTTTTTAAATATATAAAGCTTTCAACGATGAAGACGACAACTTTCACTCGCTTCTAATCTCTCTACAGCGTCTCGTGCCCATGTTTCTGGTGTACATCTCAAGAAAAAATCCAATCAAGTTAAACGAATCTCTATTTCTCTATAGGTCGTTTGATTTGTTTATTATCTTTATGTTATGTGACTAGCGCACTTATATAAATTATGATTATTAAAAAATCTTATGTGTGGCTGTTAAAGTGAACTTGTACTAAAATAAAGTGACAAAAAACCGGAATCATTTTGATTTTTTTGAAGTTTATTCAAATAATAATTGACTCAAATCACAATTTAAACATTACTTTCATTCAAGTAAACTATTTTATTGATTTTTTTCATTTACCGGTTGGGCTAAATAAGTAAAACATGAATCACACACCAACGCAACTCAAACTTTAATCGTATTATGAACGCGCAGCATGTTAAAATTTCACACATAAAATGAACTAACATTTTGAGTTGATTGACATAAGATTCGTTTTTTAAAAGAACTTTAGTTTAAGTGCTTATTTTTTACTCTAAAAATTTTTTGAGTGTAATTATTTGTACTAAAGACTTCGCTTATTATTTATTATTTTCTGTGAATCTCCTGACTTTGGCATATTTTTCTGTCACATTTTTTGGATATAATATATGGGATTTTTTAAAAGGCTAAAGAATCATAGAAAGAATAAAAAGAGAGCAAAGCAAAAGAAAAAATTGGAAGAGTTACAGAAAGAAGTCGATGAAACTTATAATATTATCAAGGTAACAGTTTAAACAATTTGTCATTACGGCGGTTTTTTATTGCTAAAATTGGAGGAAATTCGAAATTTTAAAAACGAGTCATGCTATTTGCCTCAGCTCACCGAGACGAGTAGAATGAATACCATAACAAAGGGTTATCCAACATGAGCCTATGGCCGAGTGGCTAAAGTGACAGATTTGCAGTTTATAGGCTCGGGTTCGAATTTAAAGTTGTCCAAATTCCATGAAAATTTTTGCATATTTCTCTATCTTGGCCTCTACGTCACTTTTACTCATTTTTGGGTCAGTAAATATTTTCTAGAACTATTAGTAATAGTGATTTTAAGTTTTATAAAACCTAACCTTCTATATAACCACAGCAAGTATTTTCCAAAACCCAAAAATGATTGTAAAGTATCTTAGATGCCAAGATAGAGATATACAAAAATTTTCATGGAATTTGGACATTTTAAATTCGAAGCGGGATTCAAACCCTAGTCTATAAACTGCAAATCTGTCACTTTAGCCACTCGACCATGGGCTCGAGATGGGAAACACCCATGTTATGGTATTCGTTATACTCTGTCTCGGTGAACTGAGTTGAATCGGCGTAACTCGATTTTAAATTTTCAAATCTCTTCCAACTGTAGCACACACCGTTGTTCTTATATTTTTGCCATCTTTTTGACTGTATAGTGGAGGAGGTCTTTCATGGGGGTGGGATGTCAATATTTTTTGGGCCATTCTACGTTGGGGAAGGTCTGATTAACAACCCCACTTTTATTGGCCGATGCAGAATCGAACCAGCGATCATATGACTCAGTGGATAGTGTTTCAATGAAAAAAGCAAAAACCCTATGATCAATTTCCTTTATAAACTTTTTTGAATCGGTCAACTAAAATTTTCGCCCTAGCTGGAGGGCCTCAACATTTGAGTGTGACGCGTACCATGGTTGGTCTGTTTTTTTTATCTCGTCGGGAAATGCCAATTGTGAAATTGCTTCAAAACAGAAAATTTATGAAAAAAATTTTATAGACAAACGCAGAAAAGATAATAGTCCGAGACGAAAAGCTTTTACCAATAGCAGCTCGAGTGGAAGAGCTAGAGGTTTGATTAAGTGAAAAACTATTTATTATTGTGATTTTTAGAAATCATCAATTCAGTTCGAAATACATACTAGACAGAGAAAGAATGGTTGGTGGAGTAATTTCAGAATGCGAATTTTCAACTACTTAAACTATCTTAGTTGTCATCATTAGCATTGCTGATCAACTGAACGTTGAAATAGAAAAAATCAGGCAATTGAAACTTTGGTTATGAAATGAAAGATCTACTTTATTATACTCAAAAACCTTTTGCGATTTACATATTGAATCAGAGAAAATGTATTGAAGCGAAAAGCTAGATATAAAATTAAAAAATATGGCATTTAAGTGACTAATTTTGTGTATCCGGGGTTTTAAGGATCAATCAAGTGAGAAAAAAGTTGCCATTTTTGTTGATATTCGGAAAGTTTATGAAAAATGGAGCATTTTTTGTTTTTACGGCATGTTCTAAATCTGTAGTTTTCGAGATAATTGCGTTTGAAATTTTGCACATGTTTTCGTTGTAATACACTAACTTTTTTGCGAAAAAATCGATTTTTGCCTATAAAAACCTTATCGAATAGGAGCTCTTACTGATGCTAAACTGTGTTTCCTTTGGGTTGATTCAATCTCCATTACATTTTCATCAATTACTAAACGTTCTTTAGTGTTTGACGATATTCTTCTTCTTGCTAATGAAGTTAGATCTTCATATACGGGTAGTCTATTATTAATTCGTTTGATTGAAGAGGTTTGACTTCTTGGTGTTGATGTGATCAGGTCTTCATCAGTTTCCATATCTGTCAGATCTTCAAGTGTTTGATTGATTTCCATCTGGTTCGGTCAAATTTGAATTCCAACGCCAGCACTCCATGACTACACAAAATAGCCACTAAAACGTCGTATTTTTTATGAATTTTATGATGTCTGGCTTTTCGCTAAAATACATTTTCCCTGATTCGTTATGTAAATTGCAGGTTTCGAGTATATAATATTTTATTCGAAAGTTCTAATATTATATGTATAAACAATAGCATTTTAAGAAAATAAACTCATATGAATAGTCAGTTCAATTTTCTTCTTTTACTTTTCTTATTCAAATTTCTATTTTCCAAGATTAGACTTCTAAAAACAATATTTGTAGCGTATTATTGACAAAAATCATACCTTTTCTTTTTATTCAATTTTCCTTGTTTTGTTAATTTTATTAAAGATGAATCGGGACTTAGCACGATTATGCTACAAAATATCATAAAAATGATGAAAAAAGATTCTGACATACTTGGGACCATTAAGGCACACAGCATTTCTTAATGGCTCTGAAGCTTTTGTAAAAACGATTTTGTTTCTATTGAGACCTCTTGCATCTTTAGCTAATCTTCTATTAATTTCAATTTGTCTCCCAGCAGCACCAGCTCGTAAAGCTTCATTGATATCAACTTTCTTAGGCATGGCAAAAAACTAAAGATTGTAAGGTTTCATGAATTTAGTAACAAAATATATAAAAAATGACTTTTTGGCGCGAGATCAAACCTACGCCCTTTGGGTATAGACCGAGCGCATTAGCCACTCGGCCATAGACCCTCCCCAAAACCCATGATATGTAATATTCGTTTACCCCCCCCCCCCCCACTTGACTTTTACCTTGCACCGTGTGATCTTGTTCGGAGATTCTCAAAGCGAAGCGTCGGAAATAATACTTTTTGACACAAAATCTTTCTCTTGCACCAAAACTCGACAAACTTCTAGTATTAAATTCGCGATCGGTCTTGTTCAGAAATTCTGGAGACGAAACGTCGGAGGTAATTCTCTTGCCAAAAATATCTAAAAATTGAAACTTTAGGCCCTCATAGCGCAATAAATAACAATGCGGGTTCAGCGACCCTAATGAGTAACATAAGTAAAGCTTTCATACAATTCTTTTATTTATTTTTGATCTCAAAACATCCACAAAAATACAATTAACAGTGAATGACCAAATTAGGCGGAAAATTGTCTCATGATTATTTCACGTTTCCTTCGACAATTTTCCGACAACATTCAAAGCCAGGACGGGAGATAAAGGTGCACAATGCAAGAGTTTGGAAATAAGTACTCAAAACCAAGACACGGGACTAGTAGACGACAGCCAGCAATTGGCACGAAACTGTCGAGCTACCAGAACCGAGACCAGCGTCATGGCAGCCAGCAATTGGCATGAAACCACCACGTCGCCGGCCTAACTGGCCTATAAATATCGAAAAACGCCAAGAACCGAGACCACTAAAACAATTTCAAACAATTCTGGTCAAACAATTTTGTCTCCGAGATAATTTGAGACAATTTCTGGCAAACAATTTTGTCTTTGAGACAATTTTTAAATAAGGAGACACACTGTCTTAAAAGACAATTTCCGGCAAACAATTTTGTCTTCGAGACAATTCTTAGAAAGCAATTGTCTCGAAGACAAAATTGTTTGTCGGGAATTGTCTCAAAGACAAAATTGTTTGCCGAGAATTGTTTCAAATTGTCTCGAAGACAAAATTGTTTGGAGACTGTTAAACAAAATTGACTTTCTGCACAGCTCTGATAAGGAGACACACTGTAACACACCCTGTTGAATTGACAGGGGTCAGGTCGCAAATCAAAAAAAAATTGTGCTCAGGTCGCAAAGTGCAAAAAATTTTGAATTCAGAGCTCTGAGTGAAAAAATAACTGACTCTTAATGCGCGGAAACGCTTCAAGTCGAAAAATTTTCACAAAAAATCAAATTTTTCTGAGCATTTTCAGCTTAAAAAGTAGCTTTTTCAAAAAAATTTTCTTCCTCAGCGCAGATTTTTTTACACCATCTCAAAGATTTTATCCAAATTTGGCAGTTTTTCAACAAAAAAGTACAAAATTAGACACTTTTCACCAAGAATCGTAATTGCCTGAGTTTTTTCAGTTTAAAAAAAGCATTCCTCAAAAAAATTTTCGCTTGTGGCTCTGGTTTTTTGCTTTCGCTAAAAGATTTCATCATTTTTACCTTAACTCAAAGATTTCAACAAAATTGTCCTAAATTTGGCTGTGTGACACTTGCGGACGGACTTTTGTGGATGGGGAAGAGGGGTATTATATAATTACTGTAAATAGATAACTTTTTTATTTTCAATTTAGATGAATAAATACGCAAAAGTCCCGTCCGCAAAAGTACCATCCACAAAAATCCGTCCACAAGTGTCATACCGCCCTAAATTTTACATTTTTCAACAAAAAATTCCCAGTTTTGACATTTTTAAAACCAAAAATCGTAATTTTCTGAGCATTTTCAGCTTATAAAAAATATTTTGTAAAAAATTTTCGCGCCTGACGGCACATAAAGGATCTCCTTTATGATTTTTTCAAACAATTTTGAATTTGCGGACAGGATAGGTGGATGAATGGCCAACAAAAATTTCGATGGATGAGTGGTGGGGGGACAGTCCTCCTTCCCCGAATCAGGTTCAAGGAAGCATTTTCGTGGCTCGGAATGCTGAACTTTTGGATCGACCAAATTAAAAAAAAAAGACACATGCACAAAAATCCATAAACCGCCATTTATTAAGACGATTACATTCCCTGCCAACCGGACCCTTGGCTTTCTCCATTTATAGGCTGCGTCACTGCTATCGTCAGTCTATCCTGGCGCCTTCAACTTCCGTTGCTAAAACAACGATGCATACCGATCTGGCTTGAAGGGGATAGGCAAACTAGTTTAGAGAATGGAATTTTTTGTGGACTCTCAACCTTTTGAGTCTATTTATTTACTGACTTAACATAATTTTTTGTATTTAAAACCAGGGTTGCCGTTTTTACTTAAATTTAAGCAATATACTTAAATTTGAGACCAAAACTAGTGATAATTTAAGTAATTACTTAACTTTGGCTTCAAGAAACTTTGTAAAATCCATCTGGCAACCCTGCCTAAGACATGCTTTTGATGATTTTTGAGCGAAAATTGATTTTTTGTTTCAAAAAGTTAGATCAATAAACAAATTTTCAGTCATGTGCAAAAAAGTTTTTCCAAAAAATATCGGAGTTACTACACAATAGGGGGGGGGCCACCTAGAAAAAAATTATCAAAAGTTTTTCTGGAAATGACTCCTCTAGGAGTAAAAACATGCAGGGAATTCGAATTTAACATTTTCAAAGCGAAAAGACGCTTCCCTGATCCAGTTAAAGCTTGTGTATTTAAGCGAAAAGTCACAAAAATGCAAATTTTGTGAATTTTCGTTTCAATACACAGGTTTTCCCTGGAGCAGGGAAGATTTTATCGCTTCGAAAATGTCAAATTCGGATTCCCCTCATGTTTTTACCCCTAAAGGGGTCATTTCCAGAAAAAGTTTTTGAAAATTTTTTCACTTTGGTGGCTCCCTATTGTGTAGTAGCTCCAAAATATCTGTGATTTATTTTTAAATTGTTTACAAATTTGTTAAAGGGACGGTGCATGCTCTAACAATGTTGAAGAACAGATTTTCGTGCCAATAAATGATTGTTTTTAAAAAGTTTTTTGTTTAAAATTTTTGAAACGCTGAAAGCTTTGTTGAAAAAATAAAATTTTTTCATACAAACAAACATTTTGGTTGGGGTTGGCGACACTTGTCATCTACATTTGCGCATAAAACATTGCGCATGTACATTTGCGCATGAACAAATGTTGCACTCACAAAAGTGAATGCGCAAATGTACGTGCGCAAATGTTGCATGCGCAAATGTACATGCGCAAGTGTCGCCAACCTTTTGGTTGCTTTTTTCGACGCAAAAACTTTTGAAACACAATCACAAATTCAACAAAATTGAATTAGATCTAATTACTGGCACGAAAATCTGTTCTTCAAAATTGTTAGAGCGTGCACCGCCCCTTTAAGAAATGATATTTTGTTTACATAAGGTATTTAAAAAATTAATGATCGTTTCCTGATTGATTTGATTACGTGTAATCAAATAAATGACACACCTTTTTGATTAAGCATTTTCAAATTTTTTTTCGACAATTTCAACATTTTTAATGCTAGCAAAGTAATTAGTGGCGCCCGTGATATTTTTTCAATTTTTAATATGGAAAAGCCAATTGTAACCGATACGCTTTTTGAACCATAAAATCCCGACTTTCTTTTTAACAAATTTAAGAAGGCAAAAAAGCTAAAAACAAATGGACGCAAGTGGGACTCGAACAAGCGACCGTTGGCGCTTTCGATAGTCCTAACGCCTTACCGGGAGTACCAATCTTGATTGAAACTTTTATACAATTTTCAGGATTCGTGGTTACCTTATTTTCTAGTGTTTTAATAATAGCCGAGACAAAAATTTCAAAGATGCCACCCAAAACAAAAGTTGATCTAAAAAAGTTAGAAGCGGAAAGGCTACAAGGTAAAAATTTTTCTATCAAATATCTACAGGGTGGCTTAAAAAAGTAGATTTTTCGACCAAATTTTAGCAAAAAAATTTTTTCTCAAATAACCCTATGGGGGTTTTCTATGTGAAGAATCGATTGCACGCATTGAAAAATCTTGAAAATGCTTCCCTGACCCCAAATCAGCCCAAAAAATCATAAAATTGCAAAAATCCGGTTTTTGGGCTGATTTAGGGTCAGGGAAGCGTTTTCAAGATTTTCCAATGCGCTCAATCAATTCTTCATATAGAAAAACCAGTATATACTCGAATGAAACTAAAGGTTTGAAACAATACGAATGAAACGACATAATGGAAAAAACCAATAAAAATTTTTTCCTATGGAAATAATTTATAAAACAATTTTAAAAAATAAAAATTTTCCCACAGGAAAAAATTTTTATTGGTTTTTTTCATAATGTCGTTTCATTCATATCGTTTCATCTTCTTCGTTTCATTCGAGTCTATGCCGAAAAACGCTCATAGGGTTATTTTAACATAATAAAAAAATTTTTTGGCGAAAATTTGGTCAAAAAACCACAAAAATCCACTTTTTTTAGCTACCCTGTATTTTTTCCCAAATTTTAGCCTTACTACTAGACATGACGAAGGAAGAAGAAAATAAATACTGTGCCGACTGTGAAGCTAAACAACCCCGTTGGGCCTCTTGGAATCTTGGAGTTTTCTTGTGTATTCGCTGTGCCGGTTTGCATCGAAATTTAGGAGTGCATATTTCTAAAGTATGAAAATTTTTGAAAAGTGGGATAAAAAAAAAATTTAGGTGAAATCCGTAAATTTGGATTCATGGACACCAGAGCAAGTGCAAAGTATGCGGGTTATGGGAAATGCTAAGGCTAAAGCTGTGTATGAAGCGGAGTTGCCGGATATGTTTAGGAGGCCTCAAACGGATCAGGCTCTGGAGCAGTTTATTCGAGCGAAATATGAGCAGAAAAGGTATAAATTTGTTTCCGCAACAGAAAAGTTGAAAAAATAGCCAAGTGGATAAATAAGTCGCCCGTCCGATCCCTGATTCAGAGAAGGCCTGTATATTGAAGCGAAAAGTCAAGAAAATCGTATTCAAAGTCGCATGTTTGCGACATTTCGCTTCAATACACAAACCTTCCCTTAATCAGGGAAGCATTTTTGTGCTTCGTAAATGTCAAATTCGAATTTCCCGCATATTTTTACCCCTAGAGGTGTTTTCAGAAAAAATTTTTCACGTGAATGGCCCCTCCCCTATTGTGTAGTAGCTCCCGATTTTCAATTTTTTTATTTTAGGTATCTCCTCCGAGAATGGTCACCCCCAAAAGTCGATATCCGAGATTTGCCACCACTTAATCTTCATGAAAAGAATCATCCAAAAGTTAGTCCTACATCTAGTCAAGGAAGCATTTCTGGCCTACCCCTATCCAAGCCTCCAGTTGCAGGCCAACCTGGCCAAGTCAAAATCCCCACCAATACTCCATCTCCTGCTATAATCGATGAACAACTTTTGGATTTTGGCTCACCAACATCACCTACCAATACAAGTCAAACAACTGCACAAGTATAAAAAAATTTAAAAACTTGTTTTAAAAATTTGAATTTTTAGCCATCTGGTGGAAATGTTATTGATTTATTTTCCCCAACAGGATCTTCGGGCTCAGGAACAATCGGTACCCCAACTCAAGGAAAAGTTGAAGATCTAGATGATATTTTCGGACCTATGGTTTCTGTACCTACAGCAATGACTTCATCCGTTTCTGCTAGTGCGACGCCAAGTATAGAGCATCCTCCACAAGACCACCAAAACTCGGCTAGTTTGGGAGATTTAAATACTTTGCTTGTGGGGTCAGACAGTCAAGGTTCAATTCATACTATAGTGGAAATAAAAAAAATGAAATTTTAGAAAAGAAAACTACATCTGATATTCTTTCGCTATTCAAAAATACTCAACCGACAGCATATGTGGCACCGGTACAAAATGCTTTGCCGCAACAAATGGTAAGCATTGACGAGCTGCAAAAAAATACTTTCCTGATCTTAATTCAGGGAAGGGAGTCGGTGTATTGAAGCGAAAATGAACTAAAAATCGAATTTTCGCCTAGGGCGTGCACACCTCTAAAGAAAACAATAAATTTTCCTAAAAAAAAATTTAGATCCCTGGTATGGGGATGAACAATTTCAATGTGCCAGGTGGAATAAGGCCGATGAATGTCCCTCCAGTCCAAGGTTATGGTGTACAAAATGCTCCTCCACAAATGTACAATCAAATGATGCCAAGTATGAGTCATACTTTTTATGGTTTATACTAAAACTTGTAGACCTAGCTCAACCTGGAATGATACCGCAAATGATTCCCACTCAACCCACCAGACCAA
>JAQGBS010003523.1:0-11416 GCA_034698545.1 Acrobeloides obliquus
AAAAATATTTAGAGTTATTATAAACTCATCAGAGATTTATGTGAAAAACTCATTTTTTTACCACTTTTTCTATGAAATGACCCCATACACACACGACAAAAAATGAAGCACAAGATCTAAGCTCTCTAATGACATCTTGATCATGGTAAACGGATTTATAGAAAAAATGTTACTTCAAACCTCTTCCCACACCCTAGACCCATTTTCCTCAAAACTTAGGTATGACAAAACCAGAAATTTTTTTGAGTTACGACCACTCAAATACTTGCAAAAATGCTTCTCTCGAGCCTATCTTTCAATTTCCATACTCATAACTTCTAGTGCCGCGGGTAGTTCGAACTCTCGAGTTATCTCCCCTTAAAAGTTATTAAAATTAATTGCAGAGTCTTCATTTGTTGTGTTAGAGACCACTAAAATTAATTGCAAGCTTAAAAATTAAAAATAATAGTACATTTAATTATTAAAATTAATTGCAAGCCACAAAATGTTGATACGTAAGTCAATAAAATTTGTTGAAATTTCCACTCTACCTCACCTGCTAAATATATACGTTGCAGACACAGTTGCACAGACGCCGGTTCAAAATTTTTGTTTTTATGACCCACCCCCTCCGCAGTTTGGCGACCTTTTTTTTAGAAGGTCATCGGTCCCCGGCGCTGGGGACCGATGACCTACCCCTTCTACTCCATGACCTACTCCCTTCTCACCTCATGACCCATCCCCTCCCTACTCATGACCTACCCCCCCCCCTCCCGGTCGAATTTTACCGGGGCTGTGCAATTGTGGTTGCAGATGATAAATGAAAAAGATTTAAATTTTTATTCAAGTAATTTTTAAGGATGGCTTAAAAAGTGGATTTTTTCAAGTTTTCGCAAAAAAAATTTTTTCTAAAATAACCATATGGCGGAATTCTATGCGAGGAATCGATTGCGCACATTGAAAAATTTTGAAAACGCTTCGCTGACCCAAATCAGTCCAAAGAATCATAAAAATTGCAAAAATCCAGTTTTTGAGCTGATTTGGGGGTCAGGGAAGTGTTTTCAAGATTTTTCAATGCACTCAAACCTCGCATAGAAACCTCCTCATAGGATTATTTTAGAAAAATTTTTTTTAAAATCGCAAAAATCAACTTTTTTTAGCCACCCTGTATATATATAATCTACTTTTTAATGAATATTAAAGATTATTTTAAAATTACAGCAAAATTTTCAATAAATTATGCCATATTTTTCTTGTAGGCATTGAAATATTCAATCAAAATGCCAAATATTAACATAGACTAAAAAAGATTAAAAATTATGAAAAATTTCGCACAAAAATTACCCCGGCTTGAAATTGTGGCGTTAACTTGAAACAATTGAAAATGTACATTGATAGAGTTGGTTTTTGCAGTCTCTTGATTATTATATCAACAGAGGATATTATCTAAAAAGCATGTCACACTTATATTGGGTTGTACCATAATATTTTTGCCCGATATTGATTTGCTTCCGTTTAAAATTTGTTTATTTTCACTTTTTTGCATAAAAAAATCTGGATTCTGAATCCGGGTTCTGAATTGAATTCTCGATTCTTAATCCGGAATCCGAATTCAGAATCGGGATTAGACTTAAATTCCTTATATGCCAACGCCCAAACTTTGAATTCCGATTTCCTCGACACCAGAAAAGTATGGAGTAAAAATTTTTATGCGATTCTACATCATTTTCGACCCTCTAAAAAATAGCAACAAGTTTATCGAAAAAGCTTGGTATCACTTGGAAACGTTCCCTAGTTAGATGAAAAAAATTTAGATGGGAAAAAATATAGGTGAGAAAAAAATCACAATAGAGTAAATGAGCGTATATCCTCGAGTAATCAAAAAATTACCTTTTCACTTTGCTCTTTGGACAATATAGGATTCGATAAAATGATATCTTGAGTTTCAATTAACTAAATTTATGCAAATTAAAAATTTTTTATCAAAGTCTTATGTTGGAACCTTGTCCCCTAGGTCAGATCGGACTTGAGGAGATGTCTAGTGGATTTTTAAGGAGGACTGAAATCCGACAGAGTGGATTAACAAGGAAGGGGTCGGAGAAGGGTCCCTGTGTGAATTTTCCATTAGAATTATGATTAAGGTTGACACTCTACCTTAGTCTGTATATCAGATGGCAATTTGGTAGCTATAAAAATTAACATAGCACTCAACACGATATAACTGAACATCATGATTTTGGTTATAAGACTGACTTCTTGAATAAACGAGCGCATTAAAAAGCCACACATTGCTTGCATAATAAATCCGACTAGAAATGTATGAGTGGCAAGATTAGACCATTCTTGATTGTTAAATTTGATTAAATCTAATAAGTCATTGTGTTGAGATTCGATTTGAATGAGGACATGATTGGGCTAAAATAATCGATTACTGAACGAGTGTCCCAAAAATGGTACTTTTACGCTTTTTGCGAAATTTTTTCAAGTTTTTTAATTTCCACAAAAAATAACCATATAGGGGAGTTTCTATGCGAGGAATCGATTGCGCGTATTATCCAACCTTGAAAATGCTTCTCTAATTTTGTAATATCCTATTTTGCTTCAATACACATATTTCTTCCCCGAATCAGGTTCTATGAAGCGTTTTCAAGGTTCAAAAATGCACTTAATTGATTTCTCGCATGGAAAAACTCCTATAGGATTATTTTGGTGAAAAATAAAAAATGAAAACATTTTTAAAAAGTCGTACAAAAGTGCCATTTTTTGGGGACGCCCTGTAAATTGAAGCGACTTTCGCAATTTGAAATCCGAAAAATTCAAATGACCCAATTATGTTTTGGAATCTTACTCGGTTTAAAAAACACCTATGGAGGGGGAGGTGTGGCACTCTGTTGCGCACTGTTATTTCTACAGTCTTGTGGATGAGTTGATGAAAAAGATATATGGAAAGGGGGTAAAGGAGTAGGTCTACCCTTTCTTAGAACTTTATCTGGCATACCTAATAATAAATTAATGGGAATGCCTGAAAAAATTATCTGGGTAAAAGTTTACATTGTTTTCTTCACTTTGTAAAGATTTTTTAAGCTCTTCGTTAAATTTTGAATATTCCTCAATAATTCTTTTAAAACAGCAAATAAATAGTGCTAGTGCAAGGCCGTTTATAAAATTAGTCCATAACAACATAATAGTATCAATAAGAAATAATTGTTGTGGGCCAAAAATAGATTGCCTAAAATTTTTTATTCGATTTTTATCATAATAGATTTATATTACTGAATGAACACCCAAAAAAAAAATTAAGCTGGGTTACTCTTCCACTACTATCCCAAATCTGGTGGTGTGATGTGAGTGC
The DNA here is from genome assembly GCA_034698545.1 of Acrobeloides obliquus. Taxonomy (NCBI): domain Eukaryota; kingdom Metazoa; phylum Nematoda; class Chromadorea; order Rhabditida; family Cephalobidae; genus Acrobeloides; species Acrobeloides obliquus. Next base: position 3,332 of record JAQGBS010003523.1, read on the forward strand.
AATTGCGTAGACAAGAGGCGGGAGGGGGGAAGGTACCCTCCTAGTGATCCAAAATTTAAAAAAACCCTACACATAAGGGTCTCCCTTATGTTTTTTGAGAAAAATTAACTTTTTTGGGTGTGTCAATCTACCTACCTAAAACTAGCTGTGCTATTAGTTACGTTTGTAACATATTTGTCATATTCGAAAACATTTTCTACACTAAATATACATGTACAATAAATAATATATAGCATAAATACACCCATCATAATATGAACTTTTTTAATTTTGGGCTGTAATATTGGCTCCTAAATATTTTATGCTTGATAGATTTATATACTGGGTTGAACCACAATTTTCGGGCTTTTGAAAAAATCGAAATTTCAAAAAGTTCTTCAAATCGGTTAACTTTTTGTACTCGTGGGTTTTTTGATATGGGGAACTCGAATTTGAAGGAATTTGTTGATTTTAACCACAAGAAGGTACCCATACGATGGGTATATTCTCTAAAAAGGTTTCATAATGAAAATCGTTTATCTCGCTTAAATCAGTATCGGGAAAATTTTTTCATGCATTGGAAATGCGCGCAAACGATTCCTCGCTTAGAAAAACCCTAAACAGCCGTTTTTCAAAAACCCGAATTTTGATTCATTTTAATATACACTCACCCTTTTTCTGAATCAGGAAAGCATTTTCATGATTCGGCAATACACGTAATCGATCCCTCGCATAGAAAAACCCCTTAGAAGTCATTTTTGTAAAGATTCCATTCAAATAGCAAAAGCCCGAAAATTATGGTACAACTCAATATAAAACTTTATGCAAACCTTTTCATTGGATACTAAAGCTAATTTTTCTAAATATTTTTTGAAAAAATCGCTGTTATTCTTCGAATATAGAATAATTATTGAAGCTACACCTTGCATGGATAAGAAAGAGAAGGAGTAGATCCAGGCCCAGTTAAATGTGAAAAGCTAAAAATTTTATAACACAGGTAAAGTTTGGGGGTTACTTCTTTTCTCTCGTTTCTATTTTTCTCTTCCATCCTCTCATTCTTCTGATCCCCTCTTTTTCCTGAATTCCTTTCCTTTGCTCATCCTTGATTTGCCCTGTCTCACCTTGGTCTCCCTGCCATGCCCTGCCACCCTCGAATGGTCCGTTGAAATTAAAATTTTTGAAAAACGAAATCGAATTTTTGACTACGCCACTGGAAAGATGAAAAGGGTATAATTACCGTTGCAGTTCCCATTTTAGATCCCAAAAAGAATGCTCTTGGCAATATCGGAGCTAATACGACTAGTAACAATATAAATTTTATAATCTTCGCTAATTTATCGTTTGAAGCAGATTTTTCAATAGGCCATGTCACTAAGGTTATCTTAGACATCTTCAAAAACGGTCCAAACACTGATTGATATAGCATTTTCTTGTCGGATTCGATAAATCCGTTGATCTTAAATATATCTCTTGCATTGATGACAATATTTTTCATTCTTGCTAATTAGCAGGCTTTCAGATAGAAACAATAAAATATAACCGAATGGCGATAAATATAAAAAACTAATAAGGACCAGTAAAAAATAGAATGTAAAACAATTAAATTCTTTTTTAATTGTATAAATGATCCTTTCTTTTCTACGCCCGGATTTTTAAAAAATTGATCCTATTCTGATTCACATGCCAAAGTTTTTATATAGGGAGGTATGACAAATAAAAGGATTTATATGTACAAAAAAACCTGTCTCAATTTGAAGATGTGCTCTAATTCATGCCGATCATTGTACATTGTGATGAATAAATTCACTCTTAGTCATTGTTTGATACAAAAGTGATTTGTGACGTTAAAACGATTATAGAATATTATGTGTCGAAAGTCGGATTATCAAAGTTTAATTTATGCATAAAATTACTTATGTCATGTAATGGCGATAATTCACAAAAATTTTAAAAGAGGGAGGGGGGGGGGTAAACTTTGCAGCAGTACCTCCGAAAAAAATTTTTTTTGAATTTTTGCAAAAATGACTTTTCTAGGGGTAATTTTATGCGAGAAATCGATTGCGCGCATTCCCGATGCGTGAAAACGCTTCCTTGACCCTGATTCAGGGAAGAAATTGATGTATTGAAGCGAAAATTCGAAAATGTTTGATTTTCGCTTCAATACACCTACCACGATTCCCTGAATCAGGATCAAAGAAGCATTTTCAGGCTTCGGGAATTTTTTTCGGAAGTGCTGCTGCAAAGTTTACCCCCCTTAAAAAAACAATTACTACTCAAAATCCCAAACACGAAATCCCAAAACTCAGCATCTCTGCTAGCGTCTCGGCTAGCGCCTGCTATGCAATTTTTAACACCAAAACTATGAAAAATGGTCACAACTGTAAAAAGTTTAAACGTTTGTAAAATGCTATATGCATGGAATTGGAGTTCAGTAAGGGGAAAGTGCCCCAGGAAAATTTCATGGCGGGAAATTAAGCTCTGATTCGTATTTTTTGTTCGGAAATCACCCTATATACATTGAAATGAGAATTTTTGAAACTAAATAGTGAGTTCATATCCCAGCCATATTGAATCGTGGTTTCTCTTGTGTTTGACTGTTTGACTTAATCATGTGTGCACTCAGTAATTAAGTTTAAAATGTGTGAAAAATTAACTAGCAAAAGTACATTGTGTTATTGAATATTGGAATAACTTGTCACAAAATGTTTGCGAAGCTGAGTCTTTCTCACTTTCAAAAAATCTTTGTTTTCTTTACCTCCAGCTAAAATTCTGCCTGATTCCCGTATTCGATTATAATAAAAATCTCTGCTGATCGTAAACAAAATCCGTAACTATTAGTTATTTGTATAGCTGCCATATTATGTAAGTGCAATGCCTGTAAATGTATTTTTGTTGCTGTGTACAGAGCGTTCATTTTAACCTGCAACATCAAGGTTTTTAATCGTTCTCGCAGCCCTTTGAAGTTTTCAAAGTCGATTTTCTTCACCTTAGAAAAATGTTAGAAAATTAATTTTTTTAAAAATGAAAATATAGTGTCTTAGTCCCTCTAACACATATATGTATACAGAAAACCGTATATAAAAATTATTTAACAGTGGCAAGATATTTGACTTTGAAATTGATAGTCAAAAAATGAGGCAAAAACAAAGTTATACACCCCGGGAATCGAATCTTCTATCTTCTGACTGCTAGCCGAAAGCGCTAATCATTACGCCATATATGGTCAACTTCAACATGGTGTAGTGGTTAGCGCTTTCGACTAGCAGCCAAAAGATTAAGGTTTATTTCCCGAGTACGTCATTTTGTTTTTGCCTCATTTTTGACTATCAACTTCAAAGTCAAATATCTCGCCACTGTTAAATAATTTTTATATACGGTTTTTTGTATGTGTTAGAGGGACTAAGGCACTGTATTTTCATAAAAAAATCAAATTTCTCACATTTTTTCTAAGGTGAAGAAAATCGACTTTGAAAACTTCAAAGTAATTTTTTACAATGTTAGAATCAACGGTTTTCGAAAATTTTTATCAACATTTATTTGACCATTGTTCAGCTACCATTTAAAAAAATCGCATAGAAATTCGTTAGAGGGGCTGCGAGAACAACTAAAAACATTGATGTTGCAGACCAAAATGAACACTCTATACAATAAATAAATATGACGCATTTGGAATGTTTTCAGGTGCTCTTGATGTTTATAGATTTTTAATCCTGGGCTATTTTCTTCCTATAAAAATCCAAGAATCGAGATGATGCGCGAGATGTGTCACGCTCTAAATGACATGAAACTGGAATTTTGGAGCGCAATTTAAATATTGGACGGATTTTGATCTTTGTGTATTATACAAAAAAGTATATAAGTGTTCATGTTCAAAGGAATTATTATGGAAATTTTTTCCAATATTTATATTCTGTCCATTTTCATATTTAAGGATGTTCATCAAATCTTCTAAAAGCAACAATGTTTCAAGTTCCCTACCCCTTAGGTAGGGATGTTACATTGCCACGAAAACGTGGCATTTGCCACGCTGCTACGTTTTTGGATTTTTTGCCCCGTTAACGTTTTTTAAAGAAAAAGTCAAATTCATTAGCACCAATAATTTCAATAAATTTTGAGAAAAAATTCAATTGTTGAACAGAAATTTGATTCTTCACAAAAAATTCCAATTTTTACCAAAAATGCCACGTATTGGCATGGTGTTTGCCACTTTTTCTATTTTGGATATAACATTCCTACCCTCAAGCCATTCATCCGTCCATCCTCATCGGGCCGTTTTCTCCGCTATTCAAAAACCTGAAATTATAAAATAAGTCTACCGCTTTAATTTCTGTTGAATTTTTCAATATTTTGATATTTTAAATTTTTGACATAGCAACAATTTTTAACTGCCATAGCAACTATTACTCTCATCACTACTTGGTAGAGTGCTTCTTTTTTGAGAGCACCATTTATAAAAAGATCAGCACCAAATCATTGTCTATGAGCGAAGTGCTCTGCGATAGCACCTCTCGGACATAGTTGTACATTAGTTCAGTCAATTCAAAAGTTGTTTGAACAATAATTTACGTGTATACTCAAGTTCATTGGAAACTTGGAGATAAGCGAATAAAAGGAAGTAGTCAAACAAAGCATAAGCGTGAACATATGAAATAATAATGCGAATTTGTCTCATCTCTACATTCGTCCATTTATATTTACATTTATAGTCTTTTGTATTTTGAATTGTTTGATTTGCTATGATTTATTGGCCTTTTAAAAAAGAAATTAATTAATTTTTATATTGATTGTCAGAAAAAATTAATATGGCTATGAAAAAGATTAAAGAATGGTCCAGATTTTTGAGATATGATAAATATGAAGATGAAGTAAATGAAGGTAAGAATGAGGCTTAAATTTTTGAACTGTTATTTTTTAAGAACCGAGAGACCGAGCGCCTGCGGCGCTCCGACACGAATGGCGGCGCCTCGCTACATCACGAGTAGCGACGTAGTCGGCGCCGCGATACTCCAAGAGTAGATGCACCTTCGGCACCGCAATCTGATACTAAAGAACCAAAAAGGGGAAAAGTAATAGTGTCATACTGCATCAATGTAACCAAACGTTGCATTGAAACGAAAACGTTGCGATGCAACGTTAATTTTTTCGAATTTTTTTCAATTTTTTCGATTTTTTTTAAAAACTTCAATTTTTTTCAAATTTTTTCAAATTTTTTCAATTTTTTCGAATTTTTCGAATTTACTCGATTTTTTTCGAGTTTTTTAAATTATTCGAATTTTTTCAATTTCTATCCAATTTTTCGATTTTTTAAATAAATCAATTTTTTTCAAAAAAGAACATTTATTGAAAAAGCAAAAATATTTCGGCGGAGACCGAACCTGCGCCTTTCCGACTGCAAAGCTAACGCTTCACTAACTGCAGCATGAAAGCGATGGTGTTTAATTTCTGACCAAATACCTAAGTTGAAAAGGCAAAAGTGAAAAATTGCATTTTTAATTTTTCTAGAGGGGTTACCTACCTACCCATCAAGGTGTCATTTCCGCCTAACTTTTCAAGCTGAACACATTCCCGCAATTTTTCCACTGTTTGGAATTAATGTTAAAAAGTTAGTCCATACAAACAAACAAACTTTACTCGTTTAAGTTGTAGGATAAATGGAATTTTTAGATGGTATTAGGACAAATACAAATTGGCCTTCAATACTAGTGCTAGCAGTTTCGTCTTTTTTAGCGTCTTTAGCTGGAGGAGCAATTGTTCCAACAATTTGGCCATATTTGAGATTGGTATGTATAGTTTTGTCTCTAGAAAAGGGGTTGTCGAGATCTTGAAAATCAGACTCTCAAAGATTTTGATCTCGAAATTGGGCATTTTTAGCGTTTTTGAGATATCGAAGCAATCTCGATCTCAAAATCGAGAGTCTCGAACCGATCTTATATCGAGATTTTTTCGCCGAAAAAAGAGGAAATTTAATTCAAAATTTACTAAAAATGATCGAAATTTGCATAAATGGACGATAAAATATGCAAATTTCGGTCATTTTTAGTAAACTTTGAATTAAATTTTCTTGAAAACAAAAAATATTTTTTTACGGGAATTGGGTACTTACATTTTTCGATGCACTATATCGATTGGCGGCGAAATTTTTCTATTTCTGTAAGAAATTTAAGGCGACCCTACATCTCGCCCAAAATCAGCTCGGCCAAACGACAACTCGGCCAAACCACAACTCGGCCAAATGACATCTCGCCCAAACTACAACTTGGCCAAAATACCACTCGGCCAAAAACAACTTGGCCAAAATACTTCTCGCTTGTACCAATCGACTCTACTAGATGAGAGGAGTATTTTGGCCGAGTTGTATTTTGGCCGAGTGTGTTTTGGTCGAGTTGTAGTTTGGGCGAGTTGTATTTTGGCCGAGTTGTATTTTGGCCGAGTTGTATTTTGGCCGAGTTGTAGTTTGGGCGAGATGTCGTTTGGCCGAGTTGTGGTTTGAGCGAGTTGTCGCTTGGCCAAGCTGATTTTGGGCGAGATGTAGGGTCGCCAAATTTAAATTCAGGTTTTCGTTTCAATATGTTGCACATTTCACAAATTTTCTCGTTTTCGAAATTTGAGCTTGCTTGGGGATATGTTCGGACACCCTGTACTTCATACTTGTGATTTAATTCTTCCCTTTTAGATAGACCCACAAGTATCAGACTTGTACGCTGGGTATATAAATTCAATTTCTGCTATTGGGCATGTTATTGCTGCAGTAATAGCAGGATATCTTGCTAACAAATTAAACAGTGTGAAGTGAGTCTCTTTCTAATAAACACAGATCATAGCGCATAACTAATACTTCAGCTTTCCTTGCAAGAGTCTCGAACCGAAGAAAATCGTTCGGTCTCGGTCCCACACAAAAATTTTTTGCGATTTGGGTTCCTCCTTAGTAATCCAAACCTTTAAACGGATCATCACTTGACTACGCCACTGGCACCATGAATGTTCTGTTGCGCGCAATTTTGTCCGAACTTTTTTCTGCCATGTTTCGTGGTGGAAATAGTAGTCTTTGTGCTAAATTAACTGTTTTAGATGTGCTCTAATTTGTGGAAAAATAATTCACATATGTGCTGCTATACTTTACTTAACTATAGAACTTTTTTCCTCAAACAGGAGATATGTTTTTCTTGTTTGTGATTTTCTTACTGGATTAGCTCAAGGTATACATATGTTTTTTGGGAAAAATCAGTCTTTTTGGAGAAGTGCCCCCATGACGGACTCCCTCCCCTCAGCTACACCTTTGGGTACATGTACCCCTTCCCCCCCCCCCAAGAGCCAAAAAAAGTTTTAAAAATCCAAAGGGTTATGTTTAACCAAAAAATGTCGACAACTAGGGTCGGAATCTTTACCCCTATGAAAAAATCCTATCTACGGCATTGGTACCCCCCCCCCCCCCTCCCCCCACTAGCCGACCCTACTCCACTGCCCCCACTCCAACACTTCCCAATTTGTGGAGCTTACTTATCTATGAGCAAGAATTTTTAATACCAACAATTGAAATTTTACTTTTTTTGTCATTTTAGGTGTTTTCTTGATTGGAAGAACCCATATTGCCATGGCTAGCTCTGAAAAGCATCGCCAAAGAGCTTTTGCTATACTAACCTTGGCTCATACCTTGGGGAGTTCTCTTGGAACATGTAATTTTTCTCTTATCCGAAATATTTTTATAACATGGTTTAAGTTATAAATGCTATATTTAACTCCTTGGGCTATCCAGGAAAATCATTTCTTTTTGGAACCCATATCAACTTATACACAGCACCAATATATTTTTCTATCTGTATGAATGTTATTGGAGTGACTTTAATAACATTGTTTTTCTATGGTAAATTGAGCCCAGACGAGCAGATTAATAAGTCTAAAGAACAAGAAAGTAATATTTGAGTATAAAAAATTTTTAAGATGCAAAAAATTTAGGAAAAAGTTTTGATAAAATTGCTGTGGCTTTATGTTTTCTGGTGAGGATAGTTATTTCTTTTGTTGGCGTTATTAATGGAACGTAAGTATATATTGGGCCCATACATGGGCAGGGGGGGGGGGTACTGTACCCCCCCCCCCCTAATTTATAGT
>JAQGBS010003524.1:0-11415 GCA_034698545.1 Acrobeloides obliquus
CCCCCGCCCCGCAAGGAGCATGACCTCCTAGAATCCCTTTTGGGTGGATTTCAAAAAAAGTTTAACACGGTTAACCCTGCAACCTGTATATCTGGAAAGCGTAAAGCTAAATCTACAAGATACATAAAAAATATAAAAAAACAAGTTGTTTTCTTATTGTCGAAAAATCAGATTACTGTAGCACCTTTGGAACTTTGACATCGTTCTTGTATTTTGTCCATAACTCCTAACTCCTCAAGGAAATTGAATTGAGGGATGGTTGACCGCTCATTTGAAAGCTGGTAATCTGCGCTACAACCTTTATAATGACACCTATAGCAAGTTTTCGCCTCAATAAAAAGTTATCTTTAAACATACTCCGATTTTTGACCGATTCCTGACAAAAATTGACATTTTTGACCCTGCTGAAGGGGGTTTTCAACCAACATCACTGTTACAAAATATGTAGAATGGTGCTACAGTAATCCGATTTTTCGACTATAAGAAAACAACTTTTTTATTTTTTATGTATCTTGTAGATTTAGTCTTGCGCTTTCCAAATATATAGGTTGCAGAGTCAACCGTACTAGGGTTAATTTCAGAGGCTTCTTCGTAATCGATGGAAAAGGCATCATCCGACAAATCACTATTAACGATAAACAAGTTGGACGTTTGGTAGATGAAGCACTTCGCCTAGTTCAAGCCTATCAATTTTCGGACAAAAATGAACAATATTGCCCGGTTGACTGGCATCCCGGGGACGAGTGTATGAAGCCGACCCTTCAAGATAGCTTAAAGTATTATCAAAAACATTACTGAAGAAAGAAAATTTTTTAAAATAAATTTTATGAATTTATGTTATTTATACAAAGTGCCCAATAAAAAGGGTAACTTTTGAGATTTTTTACATAGGGAGAATCGAAAATCATAAAAAGAACATCAAGAAGGATAGAAATACCCTCTCCCCAAGGATATCAATAGAACTCAAAAAATTGAAAAAAAGAAAAAAAATTTTAGCAAAAATGCCCTTTGCTCCACCATATAGTGGACCAATCTTGTTGTACATAAAGCGGTTGCTAGCTTCCACCCTTTTGCGGACACTCTTTTCATATTGATTTATATTAAGCCGTTTAGAAAGTATTCATACTTTTGTAGTATGTAGTTTTCTCTTATTTGAGTTTTTGACATTTCTATAACCGTCTGGTGTCTCTTAACGACTTATTAAACAATAAAAATTGTATGAACTGATATGTGGAGCATGTTGGAGAATGTTAGCTTTGCGCAGAGGCGATAACGTGACCAATGAGGCCTAGCCGAGGTGCGTTTATTGCTGGTTGAAAACTTAACCCAATACCCCGCACGGATTCCTTCGGGATGAAGTTGCAATTTTTGAACGCCCACGAGGGCAAAAATAATTTTATATTACAACCGGGATACAAAACATCACTTTTAGCAATCTATTCTTTAGAGAAAATCCTACAAGGATAGATTTTCAAGAAAAATACTCTTTTTAGAGTTTTTGTTTCATTACATCAACTGCGCCTTGATTCTTGGTAGGGGAAGAGTTTTCACGCTTCGGCGATGCGCATAATAGATTATTAAAATCTCAATGCCCTTGGTGGTTCTTCTATTCATATTGGGCCAAGGAAAAGGTTAAAAAAATTTAATTTTTTGGCTTGGTAATGTGCGCGATCGATTCCTCACATAGGAAAACCCGGAGGAATCATTTTCGTAAGGAACGCTTAAAGGCCTTTGACTTATTGAATCACCCAATACTATATAGCGTTTGTTAGGTTTTAGCAACAAGTGATATCTTTAGACAGTCATTTCACATTCACAAATTTTCATAGTCCGTTTCTGCCCATAAAAAATAAAAATCCCACTGCAGCGCATCTAGACTAGGCTTTTTAACTAGCGTCCCGAGCCGACGCGGCCCACCCATTACTGGTCGGGTTGCGGCTCGCTCTAGCCTTAAAAATTTCTGGCATCCTAAGTCGCTTTAAACCCCCCAAGCCAAGATGATTTTTCCCGGCCACAGTTGCACAGACCCCGGTTCAAAATTTTTGTTTTTATGACCTACCCCCCCCCCGCAGTTTGGCAACCTTTTTTTTAAAAGGGGGCCCCCGGCACCGGGGACCGATAACCTATCCCCCTTCCACCTCCCCACCCCTCCCTACTCTATGACCCATGACCTATCCCCCGCCGAATTTTATCGGGGGTAAAGGGGTTGTGCAACTGTGTTCCCGGCCAAACCACTATTTTTCCATCACATAACTATCTATCAGCTATCAAATTGTCAATTTTTCAGGTTGTCATTACCGTCTCGTTTTCAAGATCTCATGTTATCAGAAAATCTTTATTGGGTTTACTAGTATAAGGTTAAACGTTGGCCCAAAATTTTATCTTCGCCAAGATACATGAGTTTAAAAAATGACAATTTTCCATTTTTTATAGGTTACATCCCACTTGCAAAATCTTTATTTTCGCGAAAATAAGACATTTTTATATAATTATTTTTTATTTTATGATCCGAAGAAAGACAACTTTTACGGAGCAGCTTTTTCTGAAACGCTCGGTCGGTTTCTCTATCAATTGCGCTTTGGGGCGACAACTTTTTTCCTATGTTCTTGTGAAAAGACTAGATTTCATAATTTTGTAGTATGTAGTTTTCTCTTATTTGAGTTGTTAGTTTATTGACATTTCTATAACCGTCTGGTGTCTCTTATCGACTTATTAAACAATAAACATTGTATAAACTGATATCAAGGGCATTTAGAGTACGTTAGCTTTGCGCAGAGGCGATAACGTGACCAATGAGGCCTAGCCGAGGTGCGTTTATTGCTGGTTGAAAACTTAACCCAATACCCCGCACGGATTCCTTCGGGATGAAGTTGCAATTTTTGAACGCCCACGAGGGCAAAAATCTTTTTCTATTACAAATAGGAAATTAGACACATTAGAAATTGATTCTCGCATAGGAAATCCTAAAAAGATGGATTTTTCTTGAAAATTCTGCTTTTTGAGTTTTCATTTCATTACTCAACTGCTTTCTTGATGTAGAGGAGGAGTTTTCATGCTTCAGCAATGCACAAAATAGATTATTCGATAGAACTAGTGTTCAATCTCAAGTTCGGGGATTGACCTCTTGGCCGGGACGGGACTTTTCTGGATGGGCTTTTTCAGCAGGATTCTCAGGATCCGGGACGGAACGGGATTTGAAAAAAGAAAAAAAACCCCTTCTGGGAGGGATATTTTTAGGGGTGTGTTTTTCATCTCGACTCGGGACGGGATTGAGTCTGGGAAGGTCGGGATCTGGGACGGGACCGGATCGAGTTTCGCTCCAAATTTTCGGCAGGGATGCCAAAAATCTCGGGATTTTCGGGATGGGATTGATCACTAGATAGAACCCCAAGGCTCTTTTCCATTGAAAAAAAGTGAAAAATACAAAATGAAAATTTTGCAGTTTTTCATTTTGTATGTTAAAGAAAGAAAAATAGGCCCCAGAAAAACGTTTTCAAGATCCGGGAATGGTTCAATCGATTTTTCGCATAGAAAACCCCCCGTAAGATTATTTTAGTGAAAATTAAACAACGAAAAATTTTGAAAAAATTACCTAAAAATCACAAAAGTGCCATTTTTGAGCACCCTGTAATAGCACTTGATAGGTTTTAGCAACAAGCGATATCTCTAGGCAGCCATTTCACACTCAAAAATTGCTAACTATAGTCCGTTTACACCCATAAAAAAGTCCGCTTCTATGACCAAGGGGATAGGAAGCTGCTGGCAAGTTAAGCAACATGAACCCGCGGTTCGATCCCAGGTGGGTAAAGCGTTTGATTTTCAAAAAAGCCATATTTCGTTTCTTTCAAAGTCGCCCTCGGAGAATCTAAGAATTAGAAAAAAAGCCTTTGATCTCGCGAAGATATGATTTTTTGAAAAATTATCTACGACCAAAAATAGGCATAAGCACAAATTTTCATGAAAATCGAAAACTTTAATTTCCGGTCAGGATCACAGTTGGACAACTCCGGTACCCCCGGTAAAATTTTAAAATTTTACCGGGGGTAGGTCTCGACGCCGGTGGACCCCTTCCAAAAAAGGTCACCAAACTGCGGGGGTGGGTCATAAAAACAATAATTTTGGACCGGGGTCTGGGCAACTGTGGTAAGGATCGAACCCTCAACCTATAGACTGCAAATTTATTACATTAACCACTCGGCCATGAAATTCTGTAGCAGCTGTGTACAATATGGTACTAGTTTTACTCGTCTCTATGAGCTGAATAACAGTTTGTAAAATTTCGCCTATTTTTGGTTCACCGTGGGATCTTTACAGCAAAATAAACCGGAACTAGAATCCAATCAAAGCTACAATCGACGTGGGTGCTCAACACACGGAATAATTTGAATTAATCAGATTGTTTATTAAGTTGTAGCCTGTTGTTGTCGCTGTTTATGATTAAATCATACCGATATGAAATTAGATTAGCACGAATAAGTACAAGATGTGCGGAAATTATCCGACTCTCTATTGTCGATACTTTTCATCATAAATCTTGTTAAGAACATCTATCGAGATCTTGGTGTCTTTTTAAAGCTCATTTTCGTAGCTTTAAAATGTCACAAAGATCTCGGCATATGGTTGTTCCTATCAAAAGTTATGACAAAAAAGTATCTAAAATTATCTTACTATAGAGGGTCGGATAATTTTCGCACACCCTGTAAGTTTTAGAAAAATTGTAAGAATTTTCAGAACTTTCTTGCCCGACAAGCAATAACTTTCTAGTTCCTTATTTTTTGTTTTTCCTTCATTTCCTTGTTGGAAGGCAGTTTCTAAATTTTTACTTAAGTGTTGTCAGAAATTTTTCATTTTCTTTTTTAATTATAAAAAATTATGGATGAATTAAAGCTAAACCAAATTTATGACCCTAAATTGATTGAAATCTATAGTATTGTATTAGATATTAGTGGAGTGTTAAGCTTGATTTGTTATCCCCTACTTATGTTTGTAATGCTGACCAAGTCAACTAAAGAGATGAAAAACTACAAGTGGCAACTTATTTATTATATGACTTGTAGCTACAGCCTGGATTTTCTATTGTCATTATGGAAGCCAATAACGTTATATCCTCTTTATATAACATTTTCATATGGTAAAAACGGAGTCATATTTAGAGAGTGACTTTAAAAAATTTTTAATATCAAGCCTAAGCCAAAATTTCTAGCTGGCCTATGTATTTCAACATGTCGGACATTTCTATCAGTTTCGAACAAAATCCGAGAATTTTAGATTTTTGAGTAATTTTTAACGAGGATACAAAATTTAAAATTTTTTTGCAGTTTCTCGGATTTTTTTGAAACCACGATAGAATTGTTTGTAATGCTGAATACATAGGTCAGATAGAAATGTTGGTCGAAAAAATTTATCTAGGGTGCAGTGGCATAGCCAAGGGCGCGGGGAGGAGACGACCCTCCGTTCCTGAAAAAATTTGAAATTTTTCCTAAGAATTCCTCTTATGTTTATTCCGATTTTGAAAATTTTTGAAAAAATTGAAAAATTCCTTTTTTGGGACACACTGTATATATATATTTTATTTTTTTAAAACTTGGTTTTTTGGGGCGTTTTTAAGGGGGTCCAAAAAACTTTTAATTCCAATGGCTTTATATAATATTAATTTCAGGTTGGACTAGAATATTTGGAGAAATCGGTAATGTCATCCAAAATTTCCTCGTCTATTTCATAGTGGTCAATATAGTGTGGGCAAACTATTTCAACATGTTATACCGTCTAATCAACATGTTTGGGCGCTACGAGGACACCATTTTTAAAAGTCGATTCAATTTCCTATCTTTTATGCTTATTGTCTATATTGGAGCCAATTTATCGATTGTAGCCCCTTTAGCAACAAAACGAATGACACACCGGGAGATATACAATGCCACAATCGGAATTGACAAAAATTTGGCGGAATTTCTTTTAAATGAAGATTCGACTCTTGGATATGACCCTAATTTGTCTTTTATAAGAATACAGCAATATAGCATTGTTATTCTCTTAACAATTACCATTATTATAATTGCGATATCTGTATTAATTGTTAGGAAAATTTATTTTACGAAGTTTAAGAAAACTCGGTCCGATAAGATATGGAAAATGATAGTAAGATATTACTTGTTCTAATCGGGAGGACTGTGCATAACATGGTTAAAGTATGAGAAAATGAAAAATTAGGGCGGCTTCCCAGTTTTCAATTATACGTATACCCATAAAATTTTTAGGAGATGATGGGCACTGTGATGAATGTTCAAATCATACTTAATTGTATTTTCCTCTTCCCCGCAGCTTATGTCTTTAACCTAGGACAAATATTAGGTGTGCCTTATAGTGGACCAGTTTCGTTGTGCATGTTTGCATTTGCCAGCTTTCACTCGTTTGCGGATACTCTTGTGATCTTGTTTTATATTAAACCTTATAGAAGTTATTGTCGCAAACTTTTGGAGAAGATACGAATTTTAAAGAAAAAGAATCAAGTTGTGGTAATAAATTTACAACTTGCGAAAGCTGCCAATTTGACAGTATAATTAGATTATTACGAACATTTTCTCATCAAATATGAAAAATTTATTTAACTGTTTGTCTTTGTAAATAAATTGTTTGAATTACTTCTTCCTTCATTTTGCAAGATATTTATGGTAGATTGTTGGTACCTGTAAAATCCTTTGTTACTATAAGTATGACAATGGTCTCGCATTTTGAAGACGTATCATATTGCTTACGTGTGTTGGTGTCGTTCAAGGGGACCAGCGACCCTTCCTCCCCTCCTCCATACTTGAATAGGGAGTCGTAATTACGACCCCTCCCCCCTGCGCCGCGAGGGCCCCGAAAAATGGGGGGGGGGCGCCGAAAAGGCAAAAATTTCCTTTAGACCCCTCGCTCCGCGCGAGAAGGTTTACGACTCCCCTATTCAACTATGCCCTCCTCCCGACGCGCCGCTAAATTATATTTACAAGGTGTCCCATGGTTGATTTTACACTCATTTTTTGATGATATTGCTGGGAGGGTTAATCCGTTTTCGATACAGTTTTTTAAAACTGGTGAGACTTTGGGATACAGAAGCAGCATAAATTGGCCAAAATTCGCTGCAACTCAAAATTCGCTGCAACTTTTTAGGCTAAAAAAACCGCTATTGCACCCAAGTACCTTTCAGAAATTTTTTTCAAAATTCAAAAAATATTGTTGAAAAAGTAAACAAATTGGCTTCAATATTTATAATTAAATAATGGAAGAGCTCGATTAAGGAAAATTTCATACTTGTGTAGTATGTACGTTTGTAGTATATGTGTAGTTTTCTTTTCTTTTTGTGTTAGTTTACTGACATTTCTATAACCGTCTGGTGTCTCTTAACGACTTATTAAACAATAAAAATTGTATGAACTGATATCTGGAGTATGTTGGAGAATGTTAGCTTTGCGCAGAGGCGATAACGTGACCAATGAGGCCTAGCCGAGGTGCGTTTATTGCTGGTTGAAAACTTAACCCAATACCCCGCACGGATTCCTTCGGGATGAAGTTGCAATTTTTGAACGCCCACGAGGGCAAAAATCCGTTTATACTAAATTTTATTCTAGGCACATTTTTCTTTCATTAACACTCGAATACTTCAGAAAAATTGTTACTTGAAACAATGCAGTTTTTTATGCTGAATACGAATATGAAAACGACTTTTGAAAAAAGTTTTAGGGGATCTTGGGCCTCATTTTTGAGTGTGCCTAATAGAAATTTTAAGCTTTTTGTAAGAACCATATTTCTTTATAGAAATTGAATTGAGAACTCGTTGACCACTCATGTGAAAGGGGAGAATATGCACTACAATTTTTATATAAACACCTATAGCAAGTTTTCTCTTCCATAAATACATTATCGCAGATCTTTGATAACACCTCCGATTTTTCTCCTGGCTAATGATAAATATTGTGTTATAGCCTGTTGATGTTGATGTCTATGATTAAATCATAGTAATATGAAATTAGATTAGCGGAACAAATGGGAATCGCAAAAACTTTATTAGTGTAAAATTTAGACATCTTAAATCCATCACAACCCCAAGGCAAAAAAAGAAAAAATCAAAAAATTTTTTGTTCGATTTTTCGAGAATATGCCATAAAATTTGTCAATCAATATTTTGATCAATATAAATTGACAAAATATTGATGGATTTTGATCAATAGAAACGGGAATTTGGTCCAAAATTTTCCTGTTTCCCAGAATTTTTAAAATTTGGTCCAAAAAAATATTTTTGGACCAAATTCCCGTTACTTTTGCACCAAATTCTCCTTTCTTTTGGGCCCCTATATAAACCAAAAACCATAATTCAAAATCATTGTTAACAAAGTAAACAAATTGGTTTCAATACAGGGTGGCAGGGTTGTCGCAAACTCGAACTCGATAAACTCGATTATTTTGAGACTCCATAAACTCGAACTCGAAAAAATAATCAAGTTTTGAAAAAGTAATATTTTTAAGAAAAAAACTTCTCTTTTACACTATAATTTGCTAAAATGTAATAATACTTATTAATTCGTTTTATTCTATTCTAAATTCTTTTTGCTCAATAAGTTTGTTTTACCGTTTTGGGGCCATGGCCAACAATTTCTGATCATTTTTGAGCGAATCGGATAAAGTCTTTAGAAATTAGCATTTCTGCTATGAATCTAGACCCAAAAATAAAGTTTTTCAAAATTGGTCCAAAATGTAATATGGACGAAAAACAGTTAACGTTATTCGATTCAGCTCATCGAATCGAGTAAAACTAGTACCATATTGTACACAGCGACTACAGAATTTCATGACCGAGTGGTTAGTGTGACAAATTTGCAGTTTATAGGTTGAGGGTTCGATCCCCCGAATTAAAGCTTTCCGATTTTCATGAAAATTTTTGCTTATGCCTATTTTTGGTCATAGATCATTTTCCTATTATTATTAGTTAATATATAGGCGGTATATCGGACGGAATCGAGCATAACTGGGGTTGGGAAGTTTCTAATATATCTCTTTTTGAAACAAACTATATAATATGTATGGCGCTGATTCAATCCCCTCCGTCGACCATAAGTTTTTTGAGCCAGCGTCATACATATACCGCCTATATATGAACTGATAATAACAGGAAAATGATCTACGACCAAAAATAGGCATAAGGAAAAATTTTCATGAAAATCGGAAAACTTTAATTTCGAGCCGGGATCGAACCATCGACCTATAAACTGCAAATTTGATTCACTAACCACTTGGCCATGGAATTCTGTAGCTGCTGTGTACAATATGGTACTAGTTTTACTCGTCTCGATGAGCTGAATCGAATGGTGTTAACGGTTTTTAAAATTTCGCTCATATTCTATTTCGATCCACCGTGGGATCTTTACAGCAAAATGAACCGGAACCAGAATTCAGTCAAGGCTAAAATCCACGTAGGCGCTCAAAGAATTAATCAGATTGTTTATTGTATTATAGCCTGTTGATGTCAATGTTTATGATTAAACATACCGATATGGAATTAGATTAACATGAATAAGTACAGGGTGTGCTAAAATTATCAGACCTTCTATTGTCGGAGACTTTTCACCATAATTTTTGTTAGGAACATCTATACATCGAGATCTTGGTGTCCTTTTAAAGCTCACGTTTGTAGCTTTAAAATGTCACCAAGATCTCGACGTATTGTTCATACATGGGCAACGGGGGTAAGCTGGTAAACCCAAAAGCGACACGTTTGACAATCTTTTTTTGCCGACCAAAACATAAAGGGACCCTTTGGTTTTTTGCTGTATATTTTTACCAAGACACGTTACCGAAATTTGACCCCTAGTGGCGACATGGGGGTGGGTCGACCTACCTCTTGCCCAAGAATGGTATGGTTGTTCCTATCAAAAGTTATGGCAAAAAAGTATCTAGATATATCTTACTATAAGGGGTCGGATAATTTCCGCACACCCTGTAAGTTATAGAAACATTTTACTAATTTTCGGTACTTCCTTGTCCGAAAAGCATTAATCTTTTAGCGCGTTGAAGTATAAAAATTATTTTGAGCGTTATTGAATTATTCTTGTAAGCAGATTTTTTCTAGTTCCTTATTTTTCGTTTTCCTTCATTCTCCCGTGGAATATTAAAGCAGTTTCTAAATTCTTACTTAAGTGTTGTCAGAAAATTTTCATTTTCTTTTTTAATTATAAAAAATTATGGGTGAATTAAAGCTAAACCAAATTTATGACCCTAAATCGATTGAAATCTACAGTATTGTATTAGATATTAGTGGAGTGTTAAGCTTGATTTGTTATCCCCTACTTATGTTTGTAATGTTGACCAAGTCAACTAAAGAAATGAAAAACTACAGGTGGCAACTTATTTATTATATGACTTGTAGCTACAGCCTGGATTTTCTATTGTCATCATGGAAGCCAATAATGTTATATCCTCTTACTATAGGGTTTTCATATGGTAAAAATGGAATTACCGTATTCTCTCTAATAGAAGCACCCCTCTAATTGAAGCACCCCCTGACGGAGGGATTGAAAAATAGAAGCACCGGTGCTTCTATTAGAGAGAATACGGTATGTTTAGAGTGTGACTTTAAACAAATTTTAATATCAAGCTTAAGCCAAAATTTCTAGCTGGCCTATGTATTTCAACATGTCGGACATTTCTACGGCAGGATTTATACTTCCGTCGCGCGACGCATCACAGAGCAATTACGTTTATAGTGCAAACAATTTTTCCAATGTCGTTTATAGTTGCTGTCTCGTGACACGTCGCGCGACAGCCTGCGACACCACAAGTGCTGACCACGCGATGTCGCGCGACGCGGTGGTCATCGAGTGGCAAAAAATTTGGCTCCAAGCGGCATTCGACTTTGTGACAACTAAGCCACTGCTTTATCACTGCACCACCGAGTTCTGTTGATGTATAAGCGTTTTTTCAAACCAATTTCTATCGCGCGACAAGTCGCTCGCGCTATAGTCTGTCGCGCGACAGACTATAAACACCAACTTGCGACAAATCGAGCGACGCGTCGTGCGACACGTTGCGCGACACAAAAAGCACTGTTGTGCGACAGACTATAAACGTCAACTCGCGATGCGTCGCACGATGGGTCGCGCGACACAACAATGCACTGTTGCGTCGCGATGTGACGGAAGTATAAATCCTGCCTAAAGCCCATTTCAACCCATAATCCTAAAGGAGTTCTTAGAAGTTAGTAAGGAGCGATCCCGTCCGATCTGGCAAGTTAGGCAACTTGGGCCCACGAGTTCGATCCCCGGAGGGTAAAATGTTGAAAAATTAAAAATTTTTTAGCAGACCCCCTAATTCGACCTCGTAGAATTTTTGCCTATTTTTATTTTTCTCGAAAAATTTTTCCTTTGCCTGGAAATTGACTTTAAA
>JAQGBS010003525.1:0-11415 GCA_034698545.1 Acrobeloides obliquus
GGTGAAAAATTTTATACATTGTGATTACGTAATCATTGACCGACCCCCCCCCCTCCCCCCCTGTAATCAATCGTAGTCATTTGGCTACCCCCTCCCCCCCCCCTAAGTGATTACGTAATATCTGGATGACCCCATATGTTGTATAGGGTCTATCTCTGAATAATAATGCGATCCGCCTATGAAATTTGACATAGTGATTGCTTATGAGTAGTACTAATTTCCTGTATACTTGATTTTGTGAAATTCGCGTTTCCTAAGTTGATCATCCCTTGTCAGTTGTTTTTAATGTAATATATACGTCGGAATCTTGAAATCTTGCTTGCAAACCAAAATTGAGCTAACGAAAACTTTTAAATTGTGATTTTTAGAAAATTTCTGGAGATGATAAAGCTGACACTTCTGGTTATGTAACTGGAAAAACTTTAAGCGAACCAATTACATCTTTTTCAAGTATAACATCTGAAAGTGATCAAGAAAAAAAACAAAGTTTGCAAGAAAATAAAAAGGTAATATTCACTTTTTATTATTCCAGAGCAGCCCACTCGCGAGCGGTCAAAAATGCTTTTTTCTAAAAACGAAACATAATAAAAAATTTTTTGGGAGGGGTCGAAGAGCTCACAATATAGTTGAACAAAGATTATATGCAAAGGCTTTGAAAAATGAAATTTTCAAAGTTGATTAGCTCAAAGGGGTGTAATCATAATCAGCTAATTCCAGAAAAAATAAAATCAAGTCAGGGGTGCTCTAATATAATATGTACATTTTTTTAAAAGTCGCGCCATCATCTGGTAAACTTCCCTTGTCAGAAAAAGTTTTAAGTGAAAAGGTTTACTTCATTTCTTCTTCTCCCCTCTGAGCGCGGTAGCACTCGGCTCCCGATACTATCGTTTAAATTAAATTTTCTAGCAAATGTTAGTTTGTGAACATTATTATTTTGATAGAATCTACGGAAATGAACTTGGTAGTGGCGGATTTGGAGTAGTATTTAAGGGGTATGATAAGCGAGTAAGCATTCTTAAGTTTATATTCTTCTTTTCAATTTTACTTATTAGAATGGCAATGTTGTCGCTGTAAAAGAAATAAGTAAATTAAATATTATTAAAAAAAAGACAAATGTAGAAAGGGAAAATAAAATTATAATGGTAGGATTTTCAATATGTGAACCATAAAGATCGGATTTTTGAGATTTTATGATTACTGAAAAACTGCATTTTTCTCGGGTAAATTTTGTTCTTTTCACCTAATTCATTTTCTTAGCCTAGAGATTTCGATTTTCATGTTTGAAAAAAACAAAAAGAAGTAGGTCAAAAGACATAATTTTAGGGGACGTTTGAAATTACGTTTCCAAAATGGGGGAGGGAGTATGGGCCAAAAGTTGTGGCGATAATGGGGTCTGCCTAAAAGTTATGTAACTTTACATAACTTTTATAGAAATATATTTTTTTGTTTTTTTAAATTACCTGTCTTCAACAAAATTTTCATACTTTTAATTAAAATTTTGTGACAATTTTTTAATATGTGCTAATTTTTTGCTAAAAGTGTTGAATTTTTGGTAAATTTTTAATAAAATTTTTATAAAAATAATTTTATTACAAAATATATATAATTTTTAAGTATGGGGGAGTGGTAAAGCAAAGAATTACATTACCAAATGGGTGGTAGCCAAAAAGTTGCGATTGGAAACAAGGGGAGGGGCGGGTCCAAAAAATCGCGATTTTTGGAAACGTAATTTCTGGACGGCCCATTACCAGGAAAAATCAGGGGTGTTATTGAAAAAAACAGCATTTTAATTTTACAAAGTTCAAAATTAATTTTTTCTAATCATTTTTCCAAATTTTTAAATGACCATTTCACTTTTGGGAAGGGGCCGAAAATGGGTCCGTGACCCAGGGATCCAATGGGTGGGGTCCCAGACCCGATGTGGGTTCATGGGTCTGTGGTCCTGTGAATCCTGGGTTCTGTGGGTTCCGGACCCAAGGAACCACTTCAAGTCCATAGCCATGGGAGAGGAAAACATTCCCCCCAAACCTGGAAAAATGAACATTTTTCCTAATGGTCCCTCTTATGTTTTTTCAATTTTTCAAAAATATCAATTTTTACAAAATTTATCTATTTTTTAACGTTTTTTTTATCAATTTTGTCTTTAAAAAATGCAATTTTTTCTATGAAAAATTTTTTGGGTGGTACCAACTTTTGAGAATTTTAGGGGGATTAATTACATCCTTAACCCCCCCCCCTCTTCACCGTCTCTGGCTACAGTCCATTAAAATTTAAAAAAATTTTCAATATTGAAAAATAATCAGTTTATAATTATAATCACAGCATCAAACCGAAATGACTAAGTATAGATGGCACATATGGAGAAATGCAATTTTTCAGCAATCATAAAATCTCAAAAATCCGGTTTTCACCCTGATATTTACATTGAGTCAATTTTTAGCTTCTCAAATCTATAAACCACGGAAATATAGTTACGCATTATAATACTGAAAGTACTGATAAATATATCTATATGGTGATGGAATTATGTAATTATGAAGATTTGGAAAAATATTATATCAAGCATGCACCTTTAAACTGGAGTGATATGAATATAATATTAAACCAATTAGCAAGTGGATTACAATTATTATATTCGAATAAAATAATTCACCGTGATTTAAAACCTGAGGTATCATCAGCAGGCGGGGGGGGGGTGGGGCAGGGAAAGGAGGAAGCATTTGATCAGGGGTCCCCTAGTCAAAGGCGACTTTTTTTTGGTCGACGCGCTCAGCGCGTCGAAATTTTTTGTATTGAAATGTTTAACCCGGCGTGCCCGCTGTATCATCGGTGATACGCGTTGTTGCTTAGAAGCCATAGAACCATTTTTAAGTCGGATTTCAATAATTTTTTTGTAAACGATAGAGCCATATTGGTTCTACAGAAATACTATTAAAAAATTTGATAAAACAATTCCTATATTTTTTTACATAGGTTTGAAAAGGGTCACTTTTTGCATGTCAAGAAAAACGGCCACCATTTTATCAAAAAAAAATTTTTTTGTTTTTTTGTGACCTTTTGAGTAACCTCCAGAATTTTGCGCTATAATTTCCAAAATCGATCTCGGTGACCCACAAAATTGTTTGCTCGATGCTCGGAGTACCCCTCCCCCCCAATTGGGGTTTTTGGAGGAGGTTGTATGCTTGGCTCCTTTTTCTCTTTTAAAATGCCTATTTTAGAACATACTTTTACACAATAATAAAAATCTACCAGATCCATTAATAAATGATCTCACATTAAAAATTGCAGACTTCGGGCTATCTAGATTTATTTCTAATAACACACTTTCATATTCCAAAGTTGGTACTCCTATTTATATGGCGCCAGAAATATATACTCAAGAAAAGTATGATCACAAAGCAGAAGTTTGGTCTGTGGGGTTAATTGTGTATAAAGGATTATCTAGAAAGCTTCCAGAATTTTTAGTAAATTTTTTAGTTATTAAAATTTATTTTAAACTTTAGAAAAGCGATAAGTCTAAAAATTTGAGCTTTTGGAATGATTTACATATCCGGAATGAAGAACCTAAAATTGAGTTCCCATTTTCTGAAAGCTTGAAATTAAAACAGCTATTACGCAAATCATTAATACGTGATGTAGCTTCCAGAATGCATATGTTAAATTTTCTTTTTTTATTTTTAACAGAAGAGGTATTTTAATTTTTGTATATTGTCAAATCAAAAATAGCTGTTAAAGAACTGGACCACTCGAAAAAAAGTTATGAAAAATATATATTCGTAAAGTTCAAGAAAAATAAAGCATGTTTAGTCTTACGGCAACCTATCAATCGCTATAGTTCTTTATATAATTTCGTTTGAAACTTGAATTTATGTTCATTTTTTCGTTGTAAAACACAACTCTTTGAGGAAATTTTTTGTTAAAAATGCTTACTAAAAAGAAAAAAGCCAGCGCCGCAGGCGTAAATTTCTTTGTTGAAAATGCTTGTTTTTATGCTGAAAATACTTTAAAAACTACGATTTTGTTGAAAATTTGCCAAAATTTTGGCATTTTTGGTGAAAAATGGCCTATTTTGGTGAAAAAATTGGAAATTTTCGTGAAAAATCATAATGAGGGACCATTAGGATTTTAAAAAATTACAAAAATTTTGGGCAAAAACATAAGGAGGACCAAGGGGAAAAATTTTGAATTTTTCCAGGTTTGTGGATGAAGGTTCCCCTGGTCCCCTCATAATTACGGCGCTGGGTATGTCTCAAAGATTTGGGGTATAAACTTTTTTACATCACTTGTTCTTTCATTCTTTCAAGTTTATCCCACCCAATCAGTGAGTGTTAACGAATCGGCATGCTTCAAATTTTTGTCAATTTTGAGAAGCTGTGATAGAAGCTTCTTATGAACATTTTTCAGCTCGGTAACAATCGAAATGTAATTATTGTCAAACGTTTGGATAAGAATGCCTTAATTTCTGATCCTAGCCTTTTATCTGCAACTCGAGAAAATAACATTGCCCTTGTTCGAACTTTATTAGAGCAACGTGCAGATCCAAATATAAAAGACAATTACGGCAATATTGCTCTGCATCTTGCTGCAGAAAATAAAGATGACGATAGCGGGCTTGTCGAATTATTATTAGAATATGGTGCTGATATAGATAGTCAAAACGAAGATGGTAAAACTTGTCTTATGTACGCAGTTGAAAACAGCAATATTGGAATTGTTCGTTGTTTATTGCAAAATGGTGCAGATATAAATAAGAAAGACAATATATTCGGATCAAATGTTTTACATTATGCTGCACTTAATAAAAATGATAATAAATTTATTATCGAATTATTATTAAAAAATGGTGCTGATATAGATAGTCAAAACGAAGATGGTAAAACTTGTCTTATATACGCAGCTGAAACCAACAATATTGAAATTGTTCGTTGTTTAGAAAAGGTAAAGGTTTCGAGAAAGGTTTGATAATGTGTCCACTGCTTCGCAGTTTTATGAAAGATATGAAATTACATTAAAAACGACTGCGTTAAGAAACTGACCGTTTGGTTTTTATACGAATATATGAAAAATTGAAAATAATTCTCATATATATGAAACAGAAATATTTTTTTTAAAAATGTATGAAACAAATGAAATTTTTGAAATAGATAAAACAAATGAAATAGGCGTTAAAAACCAAACGGTCGCGTTTTTATGGCACTGCATTATACGAAAAAATTTTATATTCGGACCAGTGTTGTATTCGAGTACACTACTCTAATGACGAATCGAGTAGTGTACACTACTCGACTCGATCTTTCGATTTCAGTCGAGTAGTGTACTCTTATACTACTCGACGTGTGAGTACTCGTGAAGCGAGTACTCGAGTCAACACTGATCCGGATCTCTTCTTATTTATATTTGCAAAATCCATTTATTTCTCTTTATATTTACAAGATCCTTTCCGGTAGTTGGAACAGGTCTAACTATCGAAATATCAGGGTATGAAACCAACAGCAAAAGAAAAGAGCTGGTATAAAATTCCGGTCAGCATATTCTATTGAACAAGGTTAATTAATACCTTATTTTTTCACAGAACAAAAGGTAATAAATTATATAAATTAATATTTTTCAACATTATTAAATAAACGATACTCCTCTACTTACAATCTTTGTAAAATTTTAATCCGTAAAATCTTAATGAGAAAATTTGGATGTCAGTATCAGTGCCATAAAAACGCGACCGTTTGGTTTTTTAACGCCTATTTCATTTGTTTCATACATTCTGTTAAAAACACATTTCTGTTTCATATATATATGAGAATTATTTCCAATGTTTCATATATTCGTATAAAAACCAAACGGTCAGTTTCTTAAAAACGCAGTCGTTTTTAATGTAATATATATATGGTTGTTGGAATTTTGAAACCTTGCTTGCAAATCAAAATTGACCTAACGAAAACTTTTAAATTGTGATTTTTAGAAAATTTCTGAAGATGATAAACCTGATACTTCCGATTATGTAACAGAGGAAAAAACTTTAAGTGAAATAATTCAATCTTTTTTACATATAACATCTGAAAGTGAAAATGATAAAGTCAACATGTTGGCACAAAGTTCGCAAGAAAATAAAATGGTAATATTCACCTTTTATTGTTTACTGTTTACGACTACCCACTCCCCCGACCTACATCAGTGGCATAGGGAGAAGGGCAGGCTAGGAGGAGTACCAGCCAAATTTTTTCGAGGGAAAATTTGAATTTTTTTAAAAAGAAATAAAAAGATAAACAATTAATAAAAAGCGTTTAAAAAATAAACTGGACACGGAGCGCCTACGGAACTCCCGAGCTGTAGAGCAGCCCCACTCGCGAGCGGTCAAAAATGCTCACAAAACCATCGCCAATCGATTCGCCTAGCCGAAAACCCCCGATCACAAAATTTCAAACCAAATTGGCATCAATTTGACATAAAAAACCCCTTTTTGAGCCAAGGTGCTAGTCGATATAAGGTCTAGAAAAAATTTTCAGACATCGGAAGTGCGATTTTTGGATTCCACGCATTGAAAACCCATATAGGCTTTTTAAAGAAAATTTTATGAAAAAAATTTTTTTCGGAAAATAGTGTCGCGAACACAAAAGTGGCGAAAAACAACGGATAATCGATCCAATCCTGCTAGATCAAACTTTTGATTATATTTATTATTTAAAAAAATTATAAAATGTTTTATTATTTTAAAAAATTATAAAATAAACATAATCAAAAGTTTGATCTAGCGGGATCGGTTACCCGTTGAATTTGAGGCTTTCCTTTTACTGGTAGCCCGAGAACAAATGTATACGATTTTTGAAAAATTCACTGAAAAAATAGGGTACCGTATAAAAATTTTTTAAGATAGTTTTTTGCTTCCTCCAACGAAATTTAAGTTACAAGAGGGCAGTGAAGTTTTGGTTTTGAAAACCAAAACCGTTTTTGGTTTTGGTTATTTTTGTGAAAACCAAAATTATTTTTGGTTTTGGTTTTCTCTTCTAGACGCCAAACTCATCGAGCTCTTTCAAAACCAAAAACCGGTTACAAATCATCACTGCAATGGGGTAAAAAACCGCACCCAACATAATTATTTTTTTAGAAAGATTATAAAATTTTGATAGAAAATATTGAGAAAAATTTCGATGAAATAACTAAGCAAGAAGATAATGATATAAATCCCATATTTGATGAATTATTATGCAATTTTTATGACCTAGAAATTATGGGCATATCAAAAGAGTTTTTGTTAAAAGATCTTGAAGCTTTTGAGCCAAAAGTGCTTAACTGTGATAAACAACTTCATATGTCTTTGATAGATTTTATTCGATTTGTCTCAAGTGCTAATGGAGATGGTGAGGAGCTAGAAACTTATACTATTTGTCAAAATCGCAGTGGTCTTCAATGTTTTATTGAGATTTGTGAAAAATCTATATTTGTTAAATCAGAATATCTTCGTTTATGGTGTGGGGAAAAAGGTTTCTTAGCAGATTTAGATCGTGAAATAAAACGCTGGAAAAAATACTATTTTTGTCTCGGAGATGAGATGATTGATTCGCATTTTTCACAACCAAAAAATAAAGAAATACATTGGTGGTGGCTTTAAATACCCGATGATCAAAATTACTTCCGATTTTCTTTCTCGGCAATTCAGAAGGTGCTTATTGATATTGATCGAAGCCACAGAGGCGAAACCGCAGAAGATTATATTGAATTCTAGAATACAGTCAACTCTCCAATAGTGACACCTCTTTTTCAAAAGTTCAAAGCTCCGTCAATTTTTCTCCATTTTTAATCGTTTTATACTCGTTCTTAACCTCTTGCTCATATTTTGTCGAATGAGTACAAAACGATTAAAATGGAGAAAAATTGATGGTGTTATGAATTTTTGAACTTTTGAAAAAGGAGTGTCACTATTGGAGAGTTGATTGTAGTATAACATTTTTTTAAATTTTAAATCTAAATCAAATTTTTTATGTAAATAAATTACTAAGTTATCAAATTTTTATCTCAATATTTATGACCTATAAAAATCATGTAATATATGTTTTTTTAATTTACATTTAAAAATATTTAGTTTAGAATATTAAATATGCTGACAATAATGTCCATTATTATGAGTATTCAAGGTAAAAGCAATTTTTAAGTTGATGTACAAAGGCTTAGCGCTCAATTTTATTTTTTTGTCATATTATTTGACCCAATAAAGTATGTTCGAGGGTAGGCAGCATGCAGGCTTCATTTTAGATAGTAAAAAGTTTCAATATTTATGTAACTCAAATGTTTGATAAAATTTGCTTTTTTAATGCAAATTTCTGCAAATTATACAAATCTGATACAAAATTTTGCCGAGCTATGCAGACTTTTGCCCCTGTTTGTAAATCCTAACAAGGAAGCATCAATATAGGTTACACCCCTATGGAAAAACCGAATATGTACCACATTAAATTACACCACTAGAACATTCAAACAGATTATGAGCTAGCTGCCCCTAGAAGAGAAATTTTTATCTACGGTCCCATCTTTATATACGGGCTTATAGATCATACCGTATTCCCTCTAAAATAAGTTCCCTAAGAGCCCAAAACAAATTTCTCTTTCTAGGAACAGCTAGTTCATAGTCTATTTGAATATTCGAGTGGTGCACTTTAATGTAGCATATTCGGTTTTTCATAGGGGTATAACCTATTGTAATGTTTCCTTATAAGCGATCGGAAAAGGTTTTGAAATTTTAAACATCTGAAAAATTTTTATACGAAAACTTGGACACAATATGCAAATTTTGTAATCTATATGCAAATTTTTTTTGACCCTATAGGCGAATTTTGGATCCTTCAGTAAATTGTGGATTGTAAATACCAATTTTGATCACTATGGGCAAACTTTGATCCTATAAGGATTTAGGCCTTCTATAGAGGGTTTTCAAAAATCTATAGATGGTTTGTCAAGAAACAATTTAGCCTATATCCATAGAAAGTGGTTCGAAGAAGGCCGTGAACTCTGGATAATTCTAAATTTCGGAACATGGGAATCAGCCCGTCCTTATTGGGAGTTAATTGAAAAAGTTCTCCTAGATGAGCATACAACGCAACCAATATTAGCTACTCTTATATCAGAAGAAATTTTATGTGTCGTGAATGGCCGTCTATCCCGTATTTTATTTAAACATGTTTTTGATCATTGGAAAGCTTCTCCACCTCATTTCAATATTACAAGACACAATCTTGTTCAGGACGCAGATGAAGCCTTAAATTCCTTGATCAACAATCGCAGACTTAACTTGAATCAACAGGCTCTACTGACTTTTTTGCAAAACGAATTGAATAGAGCGGGAGCATCAATTTCAAGAATGCTCATTGAATTGATCAGAAAAGTACTGTGTAGCACAAAAAATGGAAAAATTGTCTCTTTTTTGAGTTTTTTGGACCCGAAAATTTTTTCCTAGATCCAGGGGACCAAGCGCCTACAGCTCTCCAAATCTTCAGACCGAGCAGCTGCCTAGCAAAAATGAAGCATCAGCTGCGAAAAGAACTAAAAGAAGCTACGGCGCTCGGTCTCGCGACCAAGCAAGAAACGTGGCTATTATATTTAATTTTTTCAAATTTTGCAAAAAATGCAACAAATTTTCCATTGTACAAAAAGTTTCGACGCGGGTGGAATTCGAACCCGAGACCTATTGGTACGGTGCATCAAAATAAGAAAAAAGTTTAAAGGTTGAAAAAATTGTGACCAATGGCTAGGACGCCAGACCAGCATTTTAAAGGTGCAGATTCGAATTCCGCCTGGAGCGAATGTTTTTTCATTTTTTTCAAAATTTGCTGAAAATTTTTGCATTGGGGTTTTTTGATACGAGAAATCCGAATCTCACATTTTTAGATCATAAAAATGCGTTTCTGATTAAGGGGAATATCTTATGGCTGTCGGGGCGGCTGTGAGTGGACATTGTTAATGCAACGCCCTCCCCCTTAATCAGAAACTCATTTTTATAATCTAAAAATTCGAAATTCGAATTCCTTGCACCAAAAACCCCTATGCAAAAATTTTCAGATTTTGAAAAAAATTCGCCTAGAGGGGGATCGAGCCTGTTCTTTAAAATGCAGGTCTGGCTTTGCAGACACTTGGTCACAATTTTTTCAACCTTTCAACTTTTTTCTCATTTTGGTGCACCGTGTTGGGAGCAAATCGGACACTCAATCACTTCGCCATGAGTGCATCTCATCAGCTCCAATTTGGGGTGGGTTTGGGCTGGTTTTGTTAAGATATGTTCAGTGGCGTACCCAGAGGAGGGCGGGGGCTGCAACCCCCGTTCAGGCTGAAGGCCCGAACAAAATCGAAAAAAGCACTAGTAAGAACGGGGAAAAAATTTTTTCCAATGCGTCACCCCCGTTCCGATCACTCTGGGTTCGCTACTGGGTATGTTAATCTATGGAGTTAACCATGAGAATTTAGTCTCGGGCGATTTTTTTGGCATTTTGGAGACCCGTGAAATAAGCTAAGAAGGATTCCCATAGCAAAAACGAACCCTGAAGAGTGCTCGTTCTATTATCAGGATTTAATTTTATAGGAAACAATATTAGCAGACCAAAGTATTTTACATGCCTTCAATATAGAAAGTCTTTTACATTTGAATGTCCAATCGAATAGTATTCGATACAGTATTAAATACTGTTCGATAAATGGATTTTTTATCGAAATAGCTGACTATCGAATAGCATCTCAGCCTAAAATATATCACTTTGGGGTAGAGCTAATTCTACATATTATAAAAACTAAACGTGACAGAAATGAAAATATCAATATAGCAGGTATATTTAAACGACTTTTTCGGTATTTCTATATATAAATTCAAAACCCCAACTATTTTTTCCGGTGGGAATTTTTGAATAATTTTTGTACAAATAAGTTCGGCGCATCGAAAAACGGTTGTATCCAAAAATCACGAAAAACATATTCTCATAAAAGAGTGAAAAAGTTATGTGAAGTAACTGGTTCGAACATCGATCTTTAGCATGCACATCACGAACATCAAAAGGTCGATAGTTCAAACCCCGCCGCATCACATAACTTTTTTATTTTTTTCCATGAGATCATTTTTTCTTACTAATATACCCGTGGAGACCTTATACTGTTTTTTGATGCACTGAATCTATTCGTGCAAAAATTATTCAAAAATTTCCACCGGAAAAATAGTTAAAGCAGGTTTTTCGAGAAAATCGAGATTAGGGCAAGAGTCGATGGCGCAAAAATTTTTTTTTACCTAAATCAAAATTTATGTAATATCTTGGAAGTACTAGGTAAATGAATTTTAAAAAATTTTGATTTTTTATATAGAAATACTGGAAAATCACGAAAATATTTTTTCCTCAAATCCCATTAGTAACAGAGCAATCGCAGGTACACATTTGTTTCAAGGCC
>JAQGBS010003526.1:0-11412 GCA_034698545.1 Acrobeloides obliquus
AGAGAGTTGCTTCGAAACTCGTTTCCATTGGATAAAATTTTATTTTCTAACGGAGCAGTTTATTATGACAAAAAGTTGAATAGGAAATTTAATA
The DNA here is from genome assembly GCA_034698545.1 of Acrobeloides obliquus. Taxonomy (NCBI): domain Eukaryota; kingdom Metazoa; phylum Nematoda; class Chromadorea; order Rhabditida; family Cephalobidae; genus Acrobeloides; species Acrobeloides obliquus. The sequence goes on from JAQGBS010003526.1 coordinate 95, forward strand.
TTTCTGCCATGATATTTCATGCAAATTATTTACAAGGATTTGAAATGAAGAAAAAAGTTTTGATCGAAGAAGGATTTTGGTATTTATAGCTACTTACATAGTCCTCTTATGGTACTTTTTTGTATTATTTTGCAAGTTCCAACTATTGAACAAGGATTTTGTAAATTAAAAAAAAATAAAAACAAGGCAAGCATACGCATCACCGGAGGGAATGCGTATGTTATATGTAAAAACTCGAAATTTCAAAAAATTTTCCAAGTCGTCTAATTTTTGTATTCGGGTGATTTCGGGTATGGGAAATGTGGCGGCAGTAGCCGCCACAGGTTCCGCTTTCAGGCGAAGTGTTGTTTTGCTAGGCATATGAAGGCAGTTCGGTGAACGGCCGTATACGTGGATGTTGTACGTTTATTATATTTAATAAAGGATACTTATACGTTACCCCTACACATACAGGGTCCAACCGCTACACTAGCCTGACTTAATCAGACTAATACATGTTAGTCAGACTCATAGGCCTAGCCAGGATTTTCTGACAGGGGGGGGGGGCAAATCGAGTAAAATGACCAAAAATGTTGAAAAATCATAAAGTAGCTACCTGTTACCCAGCTACCTGTTGTTTTTTATTTTTCCTTAAAATTTTTGGCGACAGGGGGGCTATAGCCCCCCCCCTTGGCTACGCCTATGGTCAGACTAATTCGTTTTATACGAATTTCAATTTATACGAGGACTATAAAAGCGCTCGGAAGCTCTCGAAAGCGCTCGGAGGCGCTCGGAAGCACACGGAATCGCTCGGAAGAAAATTTTGTGCTTCCGGTTACTGGAATCGGAATCAAAACGGGTCATCACTTCGCTGAGTATGTAAACATATTGACGCTGAGTATGTAAACGAGCCTTTAGCCTCCAACCGTTTGGCGCTATAGCTACCAAACTCTGAATTTTTTTAGTTTACATACAGAATAAGATGAAAATCTTTGGTGGGGATGCTAAAAATTCGATTTTAAGCACGTCCCCAAATTTGTTGATTCCTGTACTCGGAGATTTTTCGGGGATGAGTAATTTGATTTTCAATTTTGGCATATGGGTTACCTCAATCATATAATCTAATTTAGAATACGTTAGTCCCCCCCCCTCCACCGAATTGGTATCACCTTATGTCTCACACCATGACTTGACAAGTAAATTTTTCACAACTAATGGAATAAAATGGCTATCATGCACGCTAACGAGATTTACACAAGATTTGCAAAATTAAGATGCGACGACAAACCAATGGCTATGAACTGTTATCCATAGCCCGTTTTGGGCGCTAGGTGAATTCGCCTAAATAAGCTCTACCTAAAGTGAAACGAACTAAAGTGAGCTCGTCCTAAATGCAACTAGCCCTAAATTTAACTCCCCCCCCCCCCCCCCAAGTGAACTCGCTCTAAAAAACTCCCTACTGTGAGCTGAAGTCAGGGTATGATCAAAAAAGCCTTTCAGGGTTGTTTTTATTGAGAGTCGGCTTTAGGGAGAGTTCACTTTAGGGCGAGCTTATTTAGGGCGAACTCATCTAGCGCCAATTTTTGGCCATCCCCTAAAAAAGTTTCACTATTTTTAAAACGTAAATTTCTATGAAAAAATGATTTCAAAATATTCGGCAGTATGAAATGTTCATTTTATAGTAGAGATCAAAGGGATATAAAAGTATCAATAAAAGTTTTAAAATTTATTACATCTTGTACTCATGTTGAAATTGCTATTATTCCATATAGATGAATCATGAGTTCTACATTACGTCAAGAGGCCAAACTCATAAAAAGCTTATTTATTATTTGATTTAAATATAATCATAAAATTGCTATATATACGAGGTTGTTTACCATATTTGTTCATAATCATTTCCGTTTTGTTATGAATTCTCTAAACTTCCTCGTAGTTTTTGTTCTCGGCTCGGCTTTAGCGTTATCATGGCCTTGGACAAAACATGTTATAAATCAAACAAATCCAGCTATAATCGAGTTTGATTCGGTGAATGGCTCCAATTGGCCTTCAGTTAGCTTTAGTTTTTCACTGAAATTCACTAAACTTCAAAAATTCTTTACCCATATAGTCAAAAGCAAGTTTTTTTAAATTAGAGAATTTCCTGCAAGAGAAAAAAAGTTTATCACCCATGGTGCAAGAGCAAGTTGCATAAAGTTTATCTTGAAGGAAAAGCTTGTTTTCAATAAACCGAAATTTTGTTTTTTGAGGAGTGAAAGATAGATATTAATCCTGCCCACCTATGCTCTTGCCATAAATTGCATATACAGAGTGACATCCAAAAAAGACAATTTTGTGATTTTTTTCAAATTTATTCAAGATTTTTTAATTTTCACCAAAATAGCCCTAGGAGGTTTTTTATGTAAGGAATCGATTGCACGCATTGCCGAACTTTGAAAATGCTTCCCTGACCCTGATTCAAGGAAGAGATGTGTGTATTGAAACGAAAATAAGCTAATAGAGGGTCAGAGAAGCTTTTTCAAGATTCAGCAGTGCGCGCAATTGATTCCTCACATAGAGAAAACCCACTATAGGGTTATTTTGATGAAAATTAAAAAACTGAAAAAATCGCAAATTTGCCCTTTTTTAGGTCATCCTGTAATTGAAATTTTTTTAGGCTATGTCGATTCGGATATTCTTATAACATTCTTTCAAGTAATTTAAAAATTCTACTTTATTTCAAGTAAAATTTTAGCTTCCTATGAGTCAACAAAATTGCATTGAACATGCCATGATGGAAAATTGGCAAAACATGAATGATACTTTAGATCAAATGATGGAGATGTGTCCAAATGCCTCGGATGCTATAGAAAATCTTTATTATGATGTTATGACTGAAATAGTAGAGTATGGTCAAGAATTTATGAACATCAGCGATTCTATCCCACCTTCGGTTCAAGATGCCATTGAACAAGCAAGATTTTAGTATACAAAAAATCAAACTCATAGAAAGCCTACTTCTGTGCTCGTCATGATCTACAGCCCCTGACCCACTCACTCATAGACTTAAAATTGAGGGGGACCACCTCATCGGGGGTCCCCTCCCCCCAACACCTTGCCGACCTATGGTACCTGTCTACCCGGAATCTCAAACAGACATGAACTTTTTTCAACGATTCTACAGGGTGCCCAAAAAAGGCACTTTTTGTGTTTTTTACATGAATTTGAGGCCCGAAAATTTTTTCTCTTTTTTCTAGCCCCTATAGAAGTAATTTTATGTGGAGAATCGATTTCGTGTATCCCCGAAGCGTGATGCCCCCTTGACACTGATTCAAGGTAGCTTATTGAACCAAAAAAAGTTCAGATTTTACCGGAAATCGGACTAGCTAGAGGTTTTTCTTGCAAGAAATTGATTGCGAGTGTTTTCGAATCAATGAAGCAATTTCACTCTTAGAAAACATGCGCAATCGGTTATTGAATAGAAAACTTCTAGATAGTCGGATTTCCGGTCAAAAAAATTTCAGCCCCATGCAAAAATCACGAAAAGTGTACTTTTTGGGAACCCTGTAAAAAATCATCAAAGATGGCTTCGAGGATGAAGATATTTCAAAATATTTTTTTTGAAATTTTTATCTAAACCATAATATTTTAGCTCGTCAATGCTACCATGACTTTACAGACCGAAAATCTATTTCAAAATCAAACGGCTCTTCAAGAACTCCTTGTTCCAGCTCTCCAAAATTTTCTTCAGATTCCTCAAGCTGATTTAGAAACATTAGCAAATGAATACCCAATCTTAGCTCCTATTTTAACTGGTATTTTCGCGTTTAACAGCCTCAGTCAGATCTGAAAAAAGTTCTCTTTTTTGAAAATATTCTGAAAAACCAAAAAATTCCTACGAGGAGATATGCTCAAAATACTAAAAAGATATTTTTCTAAAAAGATATCTGTAAAGATGGGTGGGGGACTTTTGTGCTCTTATACATATGTGTATCAGACATTTCACTTTCACATTTGCGCCCCGGCATATGAGCGCCAATAATTGCGCCCTGTATTTGCGCGCTAATAATTGCGCCTTGACATTTTCGCGCTAATAGTTAAGCCCCGACATTTGCGCACCCACTTGTAAAATATCTTTCAAAAAAGGTCGAAAATTTTAAAAACGGAAAAGGTGCACAAGTCGGGTGCGCAAATGTTGGGGCGCAAATGTCGGAGTGCACAATGTCGGTGTGCAAATATCGGGGCGCAATTATTGTGCGCATATGTCGGGGCGCAAATGTCGTTGCGCATATGTCGGGGCACAAAAATCAGGTACTCAGAAGTAGGGCGCACAAGTGTCGTTGCGTATATGTGAGGGCGTAAACGTCCCCCACCCATAAAAATCACTTTAGAGACTTTAGACTCCCTAAAGTGAGTTTTTTCAAAAAATTTTTGGTAGCATTGTGTTCAGCTGTCAAAATACCCGGGAATCAACACAAGTGATCAAGGTACCCACGAGTACTTAAGGACCATTTCACTCTGAAAAATAATCCATTTTTTCCTTATTTTTATGGTTTTAAAATTTTAGGGAATGACCAACAATCATTTGAAATTCTTATTCAATCAGCAATTGATATGATCGAGAATGGAACCACATATAATGAAGGAACTATCCAAAATGCTTACATGCAACTTAAGCAATACTTGGAATTTTTTGTACAACAAATCCTTTATGATATTGATCATGCTACAGAAGATAATCTTCCAGCAAACATCAATCATGCTTTGAAACAGTATATTGGCAACAAAATTGCCAAATGTTTTAGCAAGTTCGCTAAAATTCCTTTCTTGAAAGTCACTATTGATCAAGTCAATGATGTTTATGAAATTTCCACTTAATTTTTTAAAATTTTTCTGACAAAAATTATTTTTTATTTGTGTACAATATAATTTTTATTATATAAACTATTCTACCACAAAAATAAAATTTAAATAATTTTAAATTAAAAGTCATCCAGCATATTGTCTTGAAGCTTTTACTCCAATTTTTCTGACTTTACATTCGGCCACGACAATGTCCAAACTGGACCGTTAATATTCAAATCTATTAGCCCGGTCGTTGTAATATTTAGCACTTGTGTAAATGGACTATAACTTGAAGTTAAAGTGTTGATTGACACTGGTTTGCCATTCAAAGTCGCGCCACTGAGAGTAGGTTGATATGGGTAACCAAAAATTTCTATATTGTCTAGTGTTGTGAGTGTGAAATTCATCTAAAAATTGGAGACTTAAAGAATATTCCTCTCGGAAAAAATGTCATAATTTGTATATATTCGGACTATTGGGAAACATTAATCCAAAAGAATTTTTCAATTTTGACCACATGGGGTACGCCTACCAAAGTCGTGCTTATCGCGCGAAGCTTGCTAGTAAAAAAATACCGCTGTATTATTTCTTGTAATCTTCAAAGTAGCACTTTGTTGATTGACAGTAAAGTTGTACAAGAAATGATAATAGTTGTGTTGAGAGATGTCATCATTAGGTACTATAGACTCACCATCATCCCAATAGAGTTCACCGGAAGCTTGATTGTTAGTATCTGAAAGAAAAGAATTTTTATTTTTCTTTCATGGTATTGTTTAAAAAATTGAAAAATTAAATAAAAATTTTACCTAATGCAACCAAAAGTTGTAACTCGTTTAGTCTTGATGCAACCGTGGTTGTGCTCGGTCTTTGTCTTGGAAGAATATGGCCACCTAAAATTGCATTTTTAAATAAAGTTCAGCTAAAAAGGGTTGCCATTTATCATGAATATTCTGAAAATTCATGAAAAATGGATTATTTTTGTTGTGTGATAGTCGCTAGGTAACCAAATCAAGATTTTTAGGGAGAAGAAGAGCGTAAGGTAGGTGCATGGGCACGTGCCCCTCGAGGCCGAAATTCTTTTTAAAAATCCAAAATTATAAGTGTCTTCTCTGATGTTTTTGGGAAAACAACTTTTTTTGAAAAAGTACCTTCCTAGTTGACCCCTTTTTGGAATGTGCCCCAATCAACCTTTGTCCCAACGCCACTGAGGGTGGGTCATATAACGTCTCAAAAATTCATTTAAATTTTTTGTTTCTAAAACATTTTTACCTCTAACAAATACGGGAATCAAATAATCTGGAGGTGCAGTCAAAGTTTGATGTCCAGAATTAACTTGAGAACCATAAAAATAATCATAAACCGAGTACCAGATAGCTCCACTTGGGAGATATCCATCAACGGTGGTTGCATTCTAAAGTTGATTTTTAATATTAAAAAATATTAATATTGTTAAAATTTACTGGTTGAATAACAGGAATAATCAACAAAGCTGAGCCCCATAAAAATTGATGAGATAGTGTATGGGTAATACTGTCGGCTGGGAATTCGAAGAATACTGGTCGGACAACTGTTCCACCTTTTAAAGATGCGGAAAAGTGAAGGCTAAAATTAAGATAGTTTGAAAATTTATGCTAGGTCTAACACGATTCTTGGGCTTTTCAAAGGAAATTATGAAATAAAGAAAAAAGAAGATCAATGAAATGTAAAAGGCTTAGGCTTAGAGTTAAGCTTAGGCATAGCTTTAGGCTCAGGCTTAGGCTCAGTTTTAGGCTTAGGCTTAGACTTAGCCTTAGGCATAGACTTAAGCATAGGTTCAATGGAAACACTATTTTTTGGCATAAAAATCACTATATCTCCACCACGCTGGCCCCCTAATTTTATCATATTTCACTGTTTTTTTATGCTAAACACAACTATGAAGGTCCGGAAAAAATCCTATGGTGACTCTTCAATCCCTTCCCTTGTTAGGCTTAGGTTTACAATTAACGTTACACTCTCAGTTTATGAACCCAACCTTACCTAAACAAATATGGTAAATGTCTATATCTGAACAAGTTTGCTTTTCTTGCCGCTGCAGCTACACTTGGCCACATTCCAGGGTCTTGATAAGCGGATACTCCATGCCCATCGTGATGATTTCTAAAACTCTAGAGTAAATGATAAAATTTAAAAACAATTTTCTACCTTGAAAAAGAATGAAAAGCGCCCATTTGTTGCCATCTCAAGCACAAATCCTCTGTTGCCACGCCATAAAAGCCACAAATATCCGAGCCCACATGTGGTATGCCAAACATATTAAATTCTTGTGCTCCAATTATTGAAGTCCGTAGATCTTCCCATCTAGCAGTGTTATCGCCTAGCCAGTGGCCACCATAGCGTCCGGATGACACATAAGTTGATCTAAAAATCGTTTAAATTTAAAAAATGAAGAATGGGATACCTAGAAATGACTTGACCGCGTTTTCCTCTAGCAACTTTGAGTGCATTGTAAGTGGCACGAGCTTCCGACCAACCAGTTAGACTATGGGTGTCGTAGAAGCGTTGATTTCCACGCTGTGTAGCGCCGACCATGCATAAAGTTTTATTAAAAAGAAATGCAGCAGCATTGGTCTAAACAAAAAATCATTAATATAAAGTCAATCTCTGTATTTATCCATCCGTACGTTACGTATTAATATATAAAAAAACTCTTACAATATTTCCCCAATGAGTTATAACATTTATCCAATTATAGACGTTTATCGTTCCATATGGTGGGTTGTCCCATCTCGAGTCAGGTCCCGAAATCGGACATTTTAGAGGATGTCCATTATCTGTATCTTTAACTTTTGGTCCAATAGCGCTTCTCACGGCTCTAGTTTTTGTAGTCGATGTAGTGTTAGGTTTATAAGTTCCGGTGTTAAAATTGGATGGCTCATTCATGTCGATCCAAATTCCATCAAAGGGTAGCTTTAAAAATTTAAAATTTTAGGTCTGAATAGGACAAAAAATATGTACTAAGGGGAGGGGGACAAAAGTACAGTGGCCTCTGTAAAGTACCTTTGTCCCCTGAAAGGACCATGGTTACAATTATGATTGTGAACCCTAGGTTTCTAGAGGCGACCCTCATCAGATCGGCGGCCATCGGGCAAGATCACAAACACACCACAACATCTCCCTCTTCTTGAAATTACAGTTTTTCTTTATCCGAAGGACACCTGCCCAAAGTAAAAATGTTAAATTCCGTTGTTTTGGGAGTTTGCTTAGGGCAGGGAGTAGTTTATGGCCTTATCCCAGGTGGTGTCACACAAAGCGTTCTAGCCAATAGGCCATGCGCGACCAGCTTTTTATGAATCTCGCCATGATACAAAGTTTTTGAGGGTAAAAAATTGCTTACAATTTTATGAAAAAGAGCAAACTCGTTTGCCCACCAATCTCTAGTAATATTCGTAGGGTCTAAAAAGTCGGGGAAAGCAACATTGTCCATAGGCCAAACATTTCCAAGCATGACTCTGGTGTTTTTAGTAAGATTGTATAAATTTTCTTGATCTTGAGGTACCATATCATCTCTAGGCCATGAGATAAATGAAGCATTCTAAAAATATGATAGATATTGGGCATTCTCGAGTTTTCTAGATTGGCTAGCCGATCAAGAGTTCCCGAGATAAGGCCAAGACTAAGGCCAGGGCTAAGGACAAGGCTAAGGGCAAGGCTAAGGCCTTAGCCTTATCTTGGAAACTCTTGATCGGCTAGCCGATCTCGAGAACTTTTAATCAGCTGTCCGATTCAGAACCGGCTGAAATCCAATACTGACTACAACATATACAAGTTATTATGTCTCTTACCACTTGCATCGCTCTTGCAAATGAATCATAATCCACTGCTATTCCGATATCAACATTCGGGGTCATATGCATTCCATTAGCATGCAACCAATCTATATAAGCTGGGAGATCACCCCAAATCTAAAATTTAAAAAAATAGATCTTTTAGAAACTTTAGGGTGCATACAGTAGTATTAAGTGTAAAATCTTTATTGTCGATCGCATAATCCGTATCAACAAATACGACATCCAAAGGAATTCCCGCATTTAAAGTTCTATTAATAACAGTTTGCAAATCAGTAACATTTTTATAATCCCAGCGACAGAGCTAAAAAAATGTGGGGTTTAAAACAATTGTGAAAAATCAATCTTTCCAAATTGGCACTACAGTCGGCGCTCGATAAACCGACACCCATCTTTTGATCATAACTCGACGAGAGCTAAGCCATTTTCGGTGATCTTGAGCTTATTTTAAAGCTAGAAGCTTATGCCTTAAAATAGGTCCAAGATCTCCAAAAATGGTCTAGTCCTCGTCGAGTTATGGCCAAAAGATGGGTATCGGTTTATTTAGTGCCAACTGTACTTCAAGGTCGAATTTGGCTACAGGTCATTCAGATATCATTATGGTGTAGTGGTCCGGTGCGCTGCCAAACAGTTCGGCTCACCGGCACCATATATCGCACTAAAATTATTAAAAAACGGGCGTGCACCTAAAATTCAAAATGGTGTATGCCATTGTATTTAGCTCATTGAGACAGGCAAAACTAGTACCATATCATGGGGGGATACACATTTTGAATTTTATGTACATGCCCGTTTTTAAAATCATTTTAGTGCGTCGTGACCAGTAAGGTCGGTTCCATCTTGCGTCCAAAAGATTTTGCGGAAACCAGTGATCGTTCGGGATCACAACACTGTCTCTGCATTACAACTTATACTTGAAAACCTAAAGCCCAATAAGCAGGCAAATAAGGTGTGCCAATAACAGCCTCATATTGTTGAATAACTTGTTCGGGCGTAGGTCCGGGGAAGAAGAAAATTTCCAACTGGCCTCCAATGGTTCTATAAACTAAGTGAGGTGCTGGACCAGTAGTAACTTCTTGTGCATTAGAGTTGTAAATAAAAACACCGTGGGCAGAACCATCGGGTTCAAGACCAAGGTAAAAAGGATGAGCACCTAATAGTTAACCGTTTATAAAGATCAAGATTTGAAAGGATTACCATAATAATTTAGAGTGTTAAAATTTAATGAATCGGGTTCAAAATCTCGAGTGAACATGCCCCAAGTTGTATATCGAGTGAAATTGTGCTAAAATTGTAAATTAAAAGTCATGTTACATTCAATGACATAGCCGGTTTGTCATATTTCGAAATTCGCATAATTTGACCCTCAAGCTATTTTTTTAAGTTTTCATGAAAAATCACTTGAGAAACACATGTCTTTATTAAAGGAGAGGTACACGATTTGGCGAAAAATAATAAATTTTTATGAAAAATTTGGACTTTTTAGTGAAAAATTGAAAATTTTCGGATATTTTTTCATTTTTTCTCGTACCCACTTTTCATTTATTTTCTTCACTCTTACCTTAATTTCTTGATGAACATTCTCACCGAATCCATAAATTTTATCGCTCGGTAAAAGCGTCGCAATTTGAAGAAATCTATCCGAAAACAAAAGACCTCCTATAGAAGTATCCCAAATATTTGCTCCGGTACGCTGCCGTTGAACTTGAAACGAAAAAATTGCATCATTTTGAGTGTTGAGAACGAATTTGTCACTAGAGACTAAATTTGGGCTATCATTAATAGGTATTACAGGACGATATCTAAAAGTATAAAAAAATTGAAAAAAGTGAAAAATATTTTTTACCGAGTCATGTTTTTTGGGGCGATTGTGATATGCAATCCAGCACCAATTTCTTGAGATGTAAAGGTTAATTCATCAAAATCTGTTTCATAAGGATTGTTTATACTATATGGAGATTTTTTGAGAGTGATCGGGTTTGTGCCAGATTCAATAGCGTAACCAGTAAGAGACGGGTAGTAACAAAGTGGCACAGTTGGGTTGTTCTATAAAAAAATTCCATTGGAATCTTCTTCCTCATGAAAAATTATACAAGTACAAAAATTTTGAACTGTTTTTGACAAAATTGACCCTAGGGGGACAATTAAGTGATGGAAAATTACACATATAGCCTAGAGACTAAGACTAGGGTTGTTAGATTACAACAAAAATTATAACCTCTAGCAAAATTAATTCATGAATAGTTAGAGGTGTACGACTGGGGGAGGGGATTTCTTTAGAAACTTATTCCCCATGAAAAATTACGCATATGCTAAAAGTTTGAGTTCTTTTTAACAAAATTTACCCAGCAAGGATCGAACCAGGGACCTATAAATGTTCGCATAGCCTAGTGGATAAAGCGTTAGGAACAAAAATCAAATTTTAAAATTTATATGACAATATGGGTGTCGTTTAGAACTTTTCGGGGGTGCTGAATAAGCTTATCTTGTGATGGTGATGCTTATTTTGTACAAAAAATCCTACTAGAATATACAGGGTGTTTCAGGTGAAATGTACCTATTTTATTTTGACATAGCTTTTTTCTGGAAAAGTATTTTGAATTTCCGATTATTTGGAAAATAACGAGCTAATTTGTCCATTTTATGCATATTTTTTTGTTTTTTGAAAATCTTGACTTTGGGCATTGA
>JAQGBS010003527.1:0-11411 GCA_034698545.1 Acrobeloides obliquus
GCAAGTAATATCATTACTTATTTTTTTAACCAAGTAGAAAGAGTATATTTATTTTAAAAAAGAGTATATTTATTTGACATCTAATAACTCGAAATTCTATGCTCCGTTTTTGAAACCTCCACTTGATTTGTGTTATTTAGAGCCTAAATAATCGTTCCTATAATTCAGATTTTTGACTACAAGTTTTTCAAATTTTCCATTAGACCGGTCTGATGTGCCTTAGGCTTTTTAATCCGAACCCGAACCTAACTTCGACCTCTGACATGAACTTCTAGATTTTGCCGTTATTTGTTGGAATATTGCCACCAGAAACCCCTGATAATAATAATGGATCCACCATTCCTACATTGTCTCCTGCCAGCACTCCATCTACGCATACAAATGGTGTTAGCATAAAAGGTGTTGGAATTGAAAATTATATAGCTATGTTACTGCCATTGCATATCGCTTGTTATTTTTATCGAATTTTATAAAATAATAACAGTTTTTATATTAATTTATTTGGTGTTTTCATAATATCATTTTGGTAATTTCCATTTTTAGAATATACAGTGCGTCTCACGTACATACCCTAAACTTTTGATCATGTCTCGGACAAATCAAAAGATTTTTCGATGGGATTTTGATAGCTGAGTGAAAGCTGAACAAATCCTGTAAAAAATTTGAAATTCGCATATTTTAACATTTTTATTTTTCACTTTGAAGTTTTCAAAGTCTATTCTTCCACCTTAACAAAATGCTAGAAATTTAATTTTTTTATTAAAATATAGAGCTTTACTCACTCTAACACATGCAAAAAACCGTATGTAAAAATTATTTAACAGTGGCGAGATATTTGACTTTGAAGTTGATAGCCAACAAATGAGGCAAAAACAAAATCCTAGATTAACTAGTGGTGATGTTGTAGTGGTTATCGTTCGGCTAGCAGCCATAAGGTCGAGTGTTTGATTCCCGGGTGCGTCATTTTTTTTGCCTCATTTACTCATTTATTTGACTTTGAAGCTGAGGCCGGCCACAAGTTGTCGTCGTACTTTGGTGTCGTACTGTGGTAAGACAAAAAGTACGACGACTTGCGGTCTCGAGTCGTACTTTTTAGTGCATTTTGAATGAAAAAATACGACAAAAGTACGACAACTTGCGGCTTCATGCGGTGGTACGACAACTTGCGGCCGGCCTGTTAGCCAACAAATGAGGCAAAAACAAAATGACGCATCCGGAAATTAAAAACTCGACCTTTATTGCTGCTAGACGAACGCATTAACCACTACACCATCATCACAAATTAACCTAATCTTTTATTCTTTCTTTAAATGGTCTCAATTTTTTGCTGCTATGAAAAAATGTATGTCGTTTAAGCGATACCAACGACTTTGATATTTATTTCAGCCAAAATTGTTATAAGAAGAAGTACTAAGCAACTTATGAAGCTCTTCAAAAATTTTATCATTTTTTATGCTTTTTTGTATTTAAAAAATTTTTCGTTGAGTATAAAAATGATATTTTGTAAAATTTAAACAAGAACATGTTTTTCAACAACCAAAAATCATAACATTTGCAACTTTTTCATTGTGTGGACTGGTCCTTTAATTCTGAAGAACTTTTTTCCGAAAACTTGTACTTTGCACAATCCATAAAATTTCGTAAATAAATATAGAGATTTATCTTCCACATAATTTCTTCAATCGCCATTCTCGATAATCAAACGAGACACATTTTGCATATTCGAATTCCCGAAACATGTTTGGAATGTCGCCAGTTCTTGTCATTTGATTGTTTTCCAATTAATTCTCTAATCGCTATCGTTTTATTCCGTCTGGAGTGCACGAGTTTATAGACTGGACAGTGGCCACTGTCCATTCCATGACAGGTGACCAAAAGGCATTCAAAACGGAGATGATGTGGCATTGCGGGGTGCATTTTTATGCGTTGTAGTATCACGTGAACTTTGGATGCATCTTATGACTTTGTCTGCACCAAATTTGTGCGCCAAAAGTTTTAGTCGGATAATTTTATTGCTTTTAGTTTTTTAAACTTTTGAACTTATTAAAATAAAAAAAGGTAATTAATTTAAAGAATTTGCTTGGAAATGAAAAAATAATATATTCAAATCATGAAAAATTGAGCATTTTTTGTTTTTATGGCATCAACTGAATCGTTTTCCCCATCGAGTTAAATGCATTTGAAAATTTGAATTCGTGTACATGTTTTCGTTGTAATAATCAAACTTTGTTGAATTTTTTATTTTAAAATTGTGAAAAATAGCATGAATCGACAGAGAATTTTATGCTGAACAACTTTGCTAATTGGAGTTTGCATAAAAAATTATTTTCTTTGGTCAAAAATGCAAAATAAACTTAAATTTATGCAGGGTTTTCGTTTCAATATACAAAAATTGAAACTTATTTTGCATTTTTGATCAGAGGAAATAATTTTTTACGCAAACTTCAATTAGCATAGTTGTTCAGCATAAAATTCTCTGTCGATTCATGCTATTTTTCACGATTTTAAAAACAAAAAATTCGAAAAAGTTTGATTATTACAACGAAAACATGACACGAATTCATATTTTCAAATGCATTTATCTCGATGAGGAAAACGATTCAGATGATACCGTAAAAACAAAAAATGCTTAATTTTTCATGATCTTTCCGAAGATATCATGTTTTCATAGGATTGTAACTGAGTGGCCTGGTACTTTAAGATTATGCTTATGCTTAAGCTTAAAAGGAACCTTCCCAACATGCAAAATTGATTCTTATTTATTTGCAAAACAATAAGATTATTTGATAAAAATTTTTTACGAGTTTTTTGCTTCATTATCTGCAAACACTATTATTCACTCTCAAAAAAACATATCATAAATTTCTTGTTTACTGTTTACTTTTCTTTTGATCTCTGCATTTCTTTTCTTTGAAATAAGCTAGCTTGTTTGGGCTGACGGTTCTATTACCCAATCTGTTTTGACTAGAAGGAAAACATAAATTTTGAAATCTTTGATCGATTTTGGTATTTTTCTTTGGACATATTACATGCCAACTAATTTTTGAACTCTAATTTTTTCAACAAAACAATTTTTATTTGTGTAATATTAGCTATTCGTTAATTTATAAACCTCTAATTTTTCTCAGAAATATTATTTGCTTATATAAGTTTATGGATACATAACAATAAGGTTAGTTTCCGTTTGTACTAATGATCGATTTTTGGATTGATTTGATATTGTGGTAGTTGTTGTCTGAATTTTCTTTTTACAACCTAGCCAGTGATAAAACTTTTACGGATACGTCTAAAATTTAAATTTTTTTACAAAATTGAGAACTTTTGGAGCATCTCTCTTACTCGTTCATTGTCAAATATAAAAATGGGTTCATGCCATTTTGGACTATCCACAGCCAATTTCCCAAGAAAGCGCTGTAACTTATGTCTAGGTAGTAGTAGAAAAAGTTCCAATAAGCACAATTTAGGCAGCCATAAATCCCAATTATTATGGCCTATAATGGCAAAAAAATGTCACTAATACGATTAAAGTTTGTCTGTCCAGGCGATCTCGGGAACTCTTGATTTAAACTCAGAATATTAAAACAAAAGTTGTAGGGGGACGATGAGAGAAGACGATTGATATCAAAATCATCGAAATCGGAGACAAAAAATTTTTCATTTTTTCGAACCTGCGGGATTCGAACCCTAGCCTATAAACTGCGAATCTGTCACTTTAGCCACTCTGTCAAAGACTAGGAATAGAAAGCCCCATGTTATGATATTCGGTCTACTCCTCTTGGCGAGCTGAGTCAAATAGCATGACTTGTTTTTAAAATTTCGAATTTCCTCCAATTTTAGCAAAAACCGTCTTGTAGTGGGATCGAATTGAAATTCAGAGAAAAGCCGACAATCCTATTTAATAGCAATTCCAAACCCTCCATTTCTTCTTTTCCGTTGATTTGAGGTTTTAGTTTAAAAATGTGGTAAGCTTCTACCACTTTTCTCTCCACAACCTTCTCACTATGGGCGAGTATTGAAACACCCACACTGGGTCAGGAACCTGAATCAATGTGGTTAGGGTGGTTCCTATGTCGGGCTAAGGGGTCAAATGTGTTTCAAAGGATTTTCATTTTTCACTCGTCATTCTTCAGTTTTGAAATGGATTTTTCATTTTTCACTTTTCAATTTCCACTTTTATTTTTCACTTTTCATTTATTTGTACAGGCCCCTGGTCCTTTAAGATTATGCATATGCTTAGTCTTAGGCTTACGCTTAGGCTTACAAGGAACCTTCCCAACATGCAAAATCGTTTCTTATTTATTTGCACAACAATAAGATTATTTGATAAAAAATTTTTACGTGCGTTTTTTGCTTTATTATCTGCACACACTATTATTCACTCTCAAAAAACACCATAAATTTTTTTTGCTGTTTACTTTTCTTTTGATCTCTGCATTGCTTTTCTTTGAAATAAGCTGGCTTGTTTGGGTTGACGGTTCTATTACCAAATCTGTTTTGATTAGGAGGAAAACATAGATTTTGAAATCTTTGACCGATTTTGGTATTTTTCTTTAGACATATTACATGCCAACTAATTTTTGAACTCTAATTTTTACAACAAAACAATTTTTATTTTTGTATGATTAACCATTCTCTAATTTATGAACCTCCAATTTTTCTCAAAAATATTATTGTTTATTTAAATTTATGGATACTTAACAATAATGTTAGTTTCCGTTTTTACTATTGATCGATCTCTGGCGACTTGATATTGTGATAGTTGTTGTCTGAATTTTCTTTTTGCAACCTAGCCAGGTGATAAAACTTTTACGGATACGTCTAAAATTTTAATTTTTTTACAAAATTGAGAACTTTTGGAGCGTCTCTCTTACTCGTTCATTGTCAAATATAAAAATGGGTTCATGCCATTTTGGACTATCCACAGCCAATTTCCCAAGAAAGCGCTGTAACTTATGTCTAGGTAGTAGTAGAAAAAGTTCCAATAAGCACAGTTTAGGCAGCCATAAATCCCAATTATTATGGCCTATAATGGCAAAAAATGTCACTAATACGATTAAAGTTTGTCTGTCCAGGCGATCTCGGGAACTCTTGATTTAAACCCGGAATATTAAAACAAAAGATGTAGGGGTACTTGGGAATTTTCGGCAAGATAAAAAATATTTTCACACATAGTGAGATCGCAAGTTTGTCACTTTCACTCAAATTGTCGAGAGTTCGATTCCACTAGGTTCAAAAAGTTTTTCGATTCAAAAAAGTTGTTAAAAGAACCCCTCAAAAAATGAACCTAAAAATTTTATGGGTTTTTAAAAATATTTTTGAATCTGACAAATAAAATTTAAACTCGACAAATCGAACCCTCGATCATTTGAGTGTAAAATGAGACGATTGCCACTTCACCATGGGTGATGATTTTTTCTATGACTGTAAATGACCTATATATTAATATTTTTTAACTACTTACTTGTATAAGTAGTCTAATTTCATACTTGAAATCATTGCGACTTTGGAAATGGCTTTTCTATAAATAAATGGTTTTTGATTTTATAAAAAATTTTGATTTCGAACCATACATGAGTAAGGGGGTATAATACTTTTTTCAGGAAAGGCCTGTGTATTTAAGCAAAAAGTCGCAAAAATGCGTCTACTACACAAATTTTGCGACGTTTCGCTTCAATACACAGGCCTTCCCTGAATCAGGGAATTGTTTTTTGCTTCGAAAATGTCAAATTCAGATTCCCTTGGATGTTTTTACCTCTAGAGAGATAATTTTCAGAAAAAATTTTCGAAAATTATTTCACTTAGGTGGCCCCTCCCTATTGTGTAGTAGTTCCTAGGGTTTTGCCAAAAAATGCCCCCCCAAACGTCATTTTTAAATGACAATTTTTTCGGTAATGGTGCGACATGGGAGGGGTGTAACTGTTAGAGGGAGTGCTCGTGTATGAATCAAACCCTTTTCGTTCAAAACAAATTTTTCTCCGCTTGCTCCTTCACCATGGGATAAAAATTTTTTCTTAGGGAAAATTTTCTGTTCACTTAAAATCTTTTAAAAAAACCAACCTACCAATAAAGTCAGATTGAGGATAGTCACCAGATAACAAGTAGCTCCCAAAATATTTTGGAAAGCTGTAACCGCTAGCTCAACAGCAGGCCCATTTGGAAATAAGTCATCCGTAGAATAGCCCCAAGTTAAAGTAATGACATCATACTGAATACTGGTTATAGGTGACAAGAATATAGCTATTGCTCCGCAACTCCAAAGCCATGCAAAAGCTATACATGGCTAAAAAGTAACGTCATCGAGATATTAACGTTTGAATTTGGGAATTTTGAATTTTATATGCATGCTTTCGTTGTAATAAACAACTTATTTGAAATTTTGCCCATGTTAAGAGTCATAGATTTAGAGGGGATTTGTGCAAAAATTCAAATAAGTTTGTTTATTACAACGAAAACATGCATAAGGAATTCAAAAATTGCCAAATTCCAACGCTAATATCTCGATGACGTTAGTGATTCAGATTTTACTGCCAAAACAAAAAATGCTCTAAATTTCATGAATTTTCAGATGAGATTAAGTTCCTCCGAGGGCGTATCCTTTAAATTTTACTTTTAACAAATGCTGATCAAACGATTTAGCTGTAGCTGAATTAAAACACAATGTTATCAGCCTTTCAAAGGCTAATATAAGAGTTAAAGGAATCATAGCATGGTAAATTCCGTTTAAAAATGCTCCACATATCTAAATTTTTGGATTTTTTAATTTAAAAAAAAAATTTCATTGTTTACCTTGATAGACAAAGCTTTGATGGGGGTTCTTAAAAAAGTAAAGGGTAAAGCACTACAGTGTAAAACCAATTGTATACAGTCTGCTATGCCCAAGTGAAAAATTATCAGGAAAACTGGCGAATCAAATGTTTTCTTGTCTTTTTTTATGATCTAAATTTTTATATCGTTATTCTTGTACGGGGGGATAGGTCATGCTGGTAGAAGTAGTGGCGTAGAAAGGAGGACCGCTTTCCCCATTCCTAGATGCATTGCCCCCCCCTCCCCGTAGCGCCGCCACTGGTTGCGAAAGGTCTGGTTACATCACTTGTATTATCTTGCCTAATTCCAGAAATGGGTAGTTTATTTAAAGGATCCCTGTTCTCTTCTCATAGATTATTTTAAAACTGACCCATAAAATGATCCCATAAGGTATTAGCTCCAATATAGATGTCAAAATATAAATCGAAACTTTGACAATATCTTCAGTTGATACCGCAGATGTGGTGTTCATCTAGCCTTGTGAGCTTTAGTATGTTTACATTTTAGTGGCACTCACCACTTTTCTATTAAAGCGTGAGATTTTCAAAAAATTTATACCCAAATTCACATGAGTTTATAAATTCATTAAAAAAATTCACAGTTCATTGGAAAAGTTCACTTCTTTTCTTAATAAGTACCAGGAAAGGATACAATTTTATCCATTTTAAGAAAGGATAGTTTATAGGACAACTGTTTTAATGGGAAATATATAAAATTTTGTGTTTTATAGCCAAATGACTAGAACTTTGGTCTGTCATCTTGTATACTCGAAAATCGGTACTAGGACGGAATGTACTTTATCGTTAATTAGATTCGGAACCTAATTTAGGCACTATAACTTTCGCCATGATAATTTTCGTGTCAATAAACATATTAATTTCAGACCAGGGTCCGAAAAAGGGGCCGAGACCCCGGGACCAGCCCCCGAAAGCCGGCCCACGGGGGCTTAGGCCCCGTCGATGCCCCCTAGGGGCCGGGATCCAAAGGAGCCCCGGGGTCGACATCAGCGGGGGCCCTAGGACCGGTGGGGGCTAGCGGGGGCTTTGGGAGGTCTAGAGAAAATCATGCATTTTAAGGCTTTATTTATTTGAAAAGACATTTTTTAAAGCATATAGTTGTATAAGAAATCGATATAAAATTGGTTTTTGTCTTTTTAAATAAAAGAAGTCTTAAAATGCATGATTTTCTCTAGACCTCCCAAAGCCCCCGCCGGCCCCCCACCTACTCCCAAAAGCCCCCTAGTTCTCCCGCTGATGTCGGCCCCTTCGGTGTAAATCGTTTAAAAGAATTTTCAAGCGGAATTTTTTTCCATTTTCGACTGCTGTGGGGGGGGGGGGGGTTTGGCCATGGGGAACATGATTCCTAGTTTTCTCGACATCAAATGCTTAGAAAAGCACGTGACTTTTTTGCCAAAAAATGATGAGCTGGTATGAATGTCTAAAAAACTTGTACAAGTTTTTTTAACATTCATACCAGCTCTTCGATAAATCATTTTTAGACAAAAAAATTCACGTGTTTTTCTTTTGATCTTTATCCAAACTGCCTTGATCTCCATCTATTTATGACCTTTTTTCTATGTAAAATGACCTCAAGGTATTAAACTTATTAGGTGGTCCAGACTCCGGATTTAAGTGGTTGTCTTTATTATTCTTTTGTTAATGATTTTTTGTATTTTGTTTGCTCCATCAAAGAAATAGTGTTGACCCATTGTGAATTTTTCTTTGCAAACTCTCAATATTCTAATCCTTATCGTCTACAAAACATCGTGACTTTGGGGCTGTGCTATAAGCATATGACATGATTAAGTGCCTTTAATAATATTCAATGATCAATATTCCATTTTTATGACGTTTTTTTCGATGATCAGTATTCCATTTTATGACTTTAACTAATATATTTAAAAATGGGAAGTACTTCTGTAATTGAGGGCTAGTATCGTCTATTGTCTCTATTGTGAGTTGTCACTCACATGACAATTTTCTGATGGATCAGGTATTTAGAATTCCTTGTTTCAAAAAAATTACCTCCCCCCCCACCCTCGACTCATTGATGAAAAGGGGGTTGAATATTTTCCGAAAATTTGTGCGGGCTGCAATTATTGCTTTTTTAAAGGACCATAGTCACGAAAATGGAATTTTTTTAAGTAGCCCTCTTTTAGATACAAGTTCCCCATGCCGAACAACCCCCGAGCACAAAAAATCAGTCGACTTGGAGAACTTATTGAAAATTCGAATTTTTTACCCTAATGCGGAGACCAAGGAGCAAAAATTTTCAGAAAAAAAATTTTGAAAACTTTTTTTCAATTTTTTGAAAAAGTCTGGATACTGACACGAAAACATGGCTTATCCTTAAAAAGACTGATTGCATCGTATTCAACATACACTTTTTCCTAATACCGAAATTTTTTTTGTCGAAAACGGATTTCTGGATTGAGATTTATTGGAATAAAGATAGGTGAGATACTTTCCAAACAACCCAACACTATAAACAGAAGAAGGGTCAGCGAGGACAAAGGACTATTTGCACGTGACCGTAGTGCACCTTCGTGATGCCACTGCTAAAGATCCAAAGTCCGTATATAACTAAAGATCCAAAGTCCGTGTTTTTTATGACTTGTTTTTTTAGAGCAAAATTTCCATTTTTACAATCGACAATAATTTTTGTGCCATCGTTGCATTTTCTATCATTTTAGTCCAAAAAGGAAGTTGCGCGTAGGTCATATGACCAATTTATTTTTTCACATGATTTGTATTCCCCGAGAATGATAATAATTTCTTGACTCTTTGATAAGCTCTTTCTTCTAAGGGTTTGCCAAGTTGACACAGTCTAGTCGACAAAAATGAAAATTATGCAACTACTTAAGAAGATTGCGTTTTGTCACGAGAAAAATTTTTATCATCAGAAAACATGTGACTATATAAATTTTTTAGCTGCATAATTATTGGTGTCCATGATTTTAATTTTACCGGAACCCAGAACTGACGGCGATGAGAATATTATTGAAGTTAGGTAGTGTTGCGGATAATTTTAAGGTATGAAAAAGATTATGGGGATACAGGGGGAAATAATATTAAAAATTTGTTTAATAATAAAAATCCACACAAATGACTAATATTCAAAATTCCTCAATTTTTGTACTTATTAAAATAAAAAATTTGTGACTTATTTAAAGAAATTATTTAAAAGTAAAAGGCTTAGGCTTAAGCTTAGGTTTAAGCTTAGGCTTTAGAGACCAAATTTTTCAAAAACCCGGGGCCAAGGAGACGGATTTACTGGGACCTTATTTGAAAGTAAAAGGCTTAGGCTTAAACTAAAGCTTAGACTTTAGAGACCGAATTTTCCAAAAACCCAAGGCCAAGAAGACGAATTTACTGGGGCCTTATTTGAAAGTAAAAGGCTTAGGCTTAAGCTTTTAAGCTTAGGCTTAGGCTTAAGCTTAGGTTTGTCTTAAGCTTAGGCTTTAGAGACCGAATTTTCCAAAAACCCGGGGCCAAGGAGATGGATTTACTGGGGCCTTATTTGGAAGTTTAAGCTTAGGCTTTAGCGACCGAATTTTCCAAAAACTCGGGTCGGGCGTGGGTTTACTGGGACCGGGGGAGGGGGTAAATCCCCGGTTTTCCTCGGCTTTAAAAAATCGGAGACCGGGAATTTAAAAAAATTTTTCACAAAAAATAAAATAATTTTTTAATAATCTCTGTCAAAATAGTCAAATTTTAGAAAAATTTGCCCATTTTTTGACAAATTTTTGCTTTTTGGAATTTCAAAATATAGATTTTATCCCCAACCGAAATAATAGTAAAAAAATTTTTTTACCCCTTCATCATGGACATAACCCTAAAATTTTAGGATGAACCTCTCCTGACCCCTTGGCACACACCAAAATGCTTCTATGGTACATCAAATGCTTCTATGAGCACAGAATCTCTAGCGACCATATCTCCCAAATCTTCAACATCCTCATCCACTTCAACATGCTCTGATAATTCTAGTCCTACCCCCAAAATTTCTTCATGTTCCTCAAATTTCGACCCCAATGGACAAAGATTACCGTACAAGCAGAGGATAAAATTTTGTTGTAGAAGATCCGAATATTTTACCATACACCAAAAATACTCGGATAAAATTGCGGTAATTTTTAAATTTTTTAAATTTCGTGGGCATTTGAACAATTTTAGTTAATAGTGGAAAAGTTTAAGTTAGAAAAAAGGCTGCCAAATTTGGCTCGGTGTCAATTTGTTGTGCCAAGAAATACGACTGTGGGGCAGCTGCAGCATATAATAAGGTAAAAACATTTTTACAAAAAAAATTTTTGTCCCAATGATAGTCGAATAAGAAATCGAATGCATGAAATGTTGGACTATTGCCACTGCATCATAAGCTTTATATTACGATCAATACTTTTTTGCAAACTTTTCCTCAAGAATTTCAAAAACTCAAAAACTTTTTTTTTAAAAATGCAAAAATTTAAGGGGGCACCCGGGTTTGAACCAGGGACCTATCGATCTGCAGTCGATTGCTCTACCACTGAGCTAAAACCTATTTCCAGCCACAATCGCAAAAAAGTTCCCCGACCCCTGTAAAGAGTGATCCCTTCCGATCTGGCAAGT
>JAQGBS010003528.1:0-11411 GCA_034698545.1 Acrobeloides obliquus
ATGTCGACCAAAAAAAAGGTCGCCAACTTAGCCGGGGGGGGGGGACCCTCTCATCAGACACCCCCTCCCCCCCCCCCACCTTGCCCATATATGGATCAGGTAAGCGTTTTCAAGCTTCGGAAATGCGCGCAATTGATTCTTCGCATAAAATTAGCCCCAAAAAATCTTTAAATGTTCGATTTTCGCTTCAATACATACACTCCGATTCCCTGAATCAGGATCAGTGAAGCGTTTTCAATCTTCGAAAATGCGCGCAATCTATTTCTCGCATAAAATTAGCCCTAAAAGGGTCATTTTTGAAAAAAATTTTCGAAAAAACATGAAAAAATCGCCCAAATTTTCGGTTGTTTTCAATACACCCTGTATTTTCGGTTCTAGGATTTGTTGAAACACGAATATTTTTTCTATGTCAATTATTCGATTTTTATGGAAGGCTGATTTGGCAACTGCATTGATAATTGGATTAATTCTCTATTTTGCTCCAGATAAAGTTGTCGACCTAATTTTTGTATGCTTTCGATTAATGAAATCTAATGAAAGAACAGATCATCACCAGGGTTGGGAAATAGAATTGTCCGGATTTATCCGGATCAGGGGAAATTGGATAAATCCAGATTTCCCCGGGGAGAGACAATTTGGGGAAAATCTTTTTCCCCAGAATTACTTGGCTTGAAAAGACGTTTCTCCATTTTCAAGCCTCGGTAGTGCAGTGACAAAGCAGTGGATTCGTGGCTACAAGGTCGGGGGTTCGAATCTCTCTTGGAGCCAACTTGTCTCCAAGCGGGATTCGAACCCGCGATCTTGTATCCACGAATCCACTGCTTTGTCACTGCACCACCGAAGCTTGAAAATGGAGATATGTCTTTTCAAGCCAAATAATTCTGGGGAAAAAGATTTCCTCAAATTGCACCGGAATTCTCCGGAGAAATCTGGATTGATCCAATTTCCCCTAGCCCGGATAATTCTATTTCTCAACCCTGGCTCTCCCCCTCTCTCTCCAGATACACTATTGCGAGATTAAGAAAGTTTCAACTTTTTTCTATTCACTTTTTTAGCGCCGTACAACTGATGGAGTTCATTGGCACTTGGTTCGGTGCATTGGCGGACAAATCCTCGCGTCGGCCTATCTGATGTACAGATTCCTAGATCGTCCAAAAGAAACGAGGACAGCATGTTATATGATTCGTTTTATGGCCGGTGCTTTTGCATTATTGCTTTGTTTTCATACAAGATCTTTGCACAAAGAATTGATCGATGCTAATGTACATAAATTTTTAGTCATATTTACAGGGTGTATCGAAAAAAAACGGAATTTTTTCATTTTTTGACCCGAAATTTTTTCAAAAATGACCCTATTAGGGCTAATTTTATGCGGGGCAGATCGATTGTGCGCATTCCCGAAGCTTGAAAACGCTTCCCTGATCCTGATTCAGGGAAATAAGAGTGCGTATTGAAGCGAAAATACGAAAATTTTGAATTTTCTTCTGAAAATCATCGTTCCTGGGGGTTATTTTATGCGATCAATCCGAAAAATATACTCTCGAGTCGAAAAAATGCTTCCCTGAATCAAGGTAAGCATGTGTAATAACACGAAATTAACAAAAAAGATTTGAGTTAATTTTGTGTTATTACACATGCTTACCCTGATTCAGGGAAGCATTTTTTCGACTCGAGAACATGTTTTTCGGATTCCTCGCAAAAAACAACCTCAGTAACGATGATCTTCGAGGAGAAAAATCCAAAATTTTCATATTTTCGCTTCAATACACACTCTTATTTCCCTGAGTCAGGGTCAGGAAAGCGTTTCCAAGCTTCGTAAATGCACGCAATAGATTCCTCGCATAAAATTCGCTCTAATAGGGTCATTTTTGAAAAAAATTTCGGGTCAAAAAATGAAAAAATCCCGGTGTGTTTGATACTCCCTGTACTTTTATCACGTTTTTAGCTCCTCCAATGGATAGTATATCTCTGCTTTGCTTCAACTGCTTTATATATGATACTTTTATTGGTGAATAAATTTCAAGTTGGTGAAACCTTATTCAAATGCAATCCCATTTCCAATATACTCTATCAACTGGATACCTTAGCAGCAATATTGATAGGAATGGCTTGGATGACTTGTCCGCATTGGTTACTCCATAGACAAGTAAGGGGTCAAGTTTTTCCAATAGTACAGGATGAGCCAAAAAAAACCGTATTTTGCGTTTTTTGGTGAAAAATTGGTACTTATGCACTTCACCTCCCCCTTAGGGGGGGGGGGGAGATTCTGCATAAATTTATGCAGAATCCCCCCAAGCTGAAAAAAGGCTTAGGTTTAAACCTTGGGCTTAAGTCTTTGGTATAAGCCTTAGTCTAAGGCCTAAGCCTTTTTTCAACTTGGGGGGGGGGGGGATTCTGCATAAATTTATGCAGAGTCCCCCTCCCCCGGGACGAGGATAGTGCATAAGTGACGAAAATTTTTTTCAAAAATCACCTATAAGGGGAATTTTCATGCGATTTTTGAAAGAAAATTTTTCGCCAAAAAACGCTTGTTTTTTGTACGGTTGTGTTTTGGCTCACCCTGTAATATGCAAATGTTCTAACCTTTTAGGTGAAAGTCCAAATGGACGCTTCACATGAGTTATGTGGTAGAATAATGGGCTCTCTGTTTGTTTCATCTTATATTATAAGTGCTCATGCTTTGCATTGGAAGGATCAGTTAGATCGTGCAATAGCGCTAGAAGCTCGAGTTGTGGTAAGAGTCTGGATTGACATCTTGGAGCTAGTTCACTTTGTTGGATTCACTTATCATGATCCAAAAGCCGAAATTTTTGTGGCTCTACAGCATATAAATAGCCTTTTCTTGATTTGGGGAAAGATTTTCAGGTTTTGATAATGCGAAATTTGAATTCTCCGCATAAAATTACCCCTATTTAGGTCATTAATGAATCCAACAGAGTGAACTAGCTTCAGCATCTTCCCGGTTTAGACCCAAATAATGCCAAATCCAACTACTTTGTAATAACTTTTATAATTTTTCTCCATTTTAGTGTTGTCTGTTCATTTTATCCGCTCAAATTTGGTCCCAAATTGCCTATGGAAAAGACTGGACAGGCTCACATTGGGTTGGAATTTCTCTATTTTCAATATGGACGGTTATTGCTGTGATTTATCGAGGGTACTTATTGATCTTTGGTGAAGGTCCAAAAGGAAAAGATGTCAAGAAAAGTTCTTAAAAGCAAGCAAAAATCTACAGGGTGGCGCACAAAAAACCGGACACTTAAAAAATTAAATATAGTTTATTTAGCAAATGACAACAACAATAATCATTCAAAATGACCTCCTTAAAAATCCCACTAAGCCTAGTGGGACTTTTAAGGAGGTCATCTTGAATTATTGTTGTTGTTTTTTGCTAAAAACTATATTTAAAATTATTTAA
The DNA here is from genome assembly GCA_034698545.1 of Acrobeloides obliquus. Classification (NCBI taxonomy): domain Eukaryota; kingdom Metazoa; phylum Nematoda; class Chromadorea; order Rhabditida; family Cephalobidae; genus Acrobeloides; species Acrobeloides obliquus. Next base: position 3,419 of record JAQGBS010003528.1, read on the forward strand.
GTGTCCGGTTCTTTGTGCGCCACCCTGTATATAGAAATACTAGATAGCTTTATTTTTTGTCTCATACATTGTTCGGCAATATCAAGTGTTTTATAATTAAAATAATTTTTCAAGCCATTTGACTTACATTTTATAAAAATTTTTTGTAGAGTACAAGAAAGCTTTAGCTAAAAAAATGATTAAAGCGGAAACCTGAATTTTTTTCTTTGTGGAATTTAAAAATAAAGAATGCCATCTTGTAGAGCTTGCATCGAAAAACGGTAGTACTCCCAATTTTCCAGAGAAATATAAAAGACTCGTAGGCGCTCGGAAGCGAGGCCGATTATTTGAAAGTTTTTTCAGAATATGTAGACTAGACAAAAGAATCTCAAGAAAATGCTAAACTGGCACTATTTTTTGAAATTAAAAAAAGATTTATGGCAATTTACTAATGTGATGCATCGATAACTGGAAAGATCGAAATCAAAATCTGGGAGTCAAAATTTAAAAGAAAATTGCAAAATTTTTAAGCTAAAAATGACAATTATTGGCGAAAAATGGTGAATATTGATGAAAAAATTGACAATTTTGAACATTCTTATTGAAAATAATGAAAATTTTTGGTAAAAAATCATAATGGAGGACCATTATAATTTTTCAAACAATTTTTTTTAACATTTTGGGCAAAAACATAAGGGTTTTTTTATATAAGACCCTTAAGTTTTTTTGATCTTAGCATCGATTTTTTCGAAATCAGAAACCTCGAAAAAATCGAAATTTTGGGAACGAAATTCGAAATCACTATTTCGACGCATCACTACAGTTTTTACATGCTAAACGAACTTATATACTAAAGGCACTTATTTCTTAATAATATCAAGATAACAATAAAAGAGCTCGGTCCTATTTCGGTTTAGTGCAGGGCTCGAAATGAAAAAAATGAAAATCAGAAATGTCAAAAAATCAGATTTTGACCCAAAAATCAGACATTTTTCAGGCAATTTCTGCTGGCCAAAATCAGAGCATTTCTGATAAATAGACTCATTCCGAGTCCTGGTTTAGCTAAATTTTTGAAAAATTTCCAAAAAAAACATAGGGGGGACCAAGGTAAAAAAAATTCGTTTGAAAAAGTTCCCCACCCATTCTTGGGAGACTGCTACGTCACTGTCCTAAAAGACAATTTTTGATAAATTGAGAAAAAAATTTTGCGTTGCGGTCCCTAAACCGAAATAGTAGTACCAAAAGTTCATAGGATAGAATACAAATTACATCGTAACATAAACCAGATGAGCTCTAAGGCTGCGTTCAAGCATATAAAAAAATGTAACTTTGCTTGATTTTCAATAAAATCGTGTATATTGAAACGATTGGTCATGAAGCACAAAATTTTATTGATCGAGAAGCAAAAAAAACCAATAAAATTTTATGCTTCATAACCAATCGTTTCAATAAACACGATTTTATTGAAAATCAGGCAAAGTTACATTTTGTTGACATGCTTGAACGCATCCTAAATAAAACACAATAAACAAGAAAATATTTTTTAGAATCCTTGATCAAAAAATCTTGGCTATGATACTAATTGATAAAAAAAAGAGAATATAACAAAACATAAAACTACAAAGTGCCTAACTAAGAGATTTTTCAATAGCCTTCATGATATTTTCGAAAGCATCACGGCCTTGGTAATCAGGTCGACCTTGTTCCCAAGCTTGGCGGCGTTCGTCACTTGTGGGTCCTTCCTATAAAAAATTTATGTTAGAAAAGAAAATATGGCATTTGATAAGGGCCTGGGTTTATTGCCTTGTCCAATTTTTTTCATTTTTCAACAAAAAATTATAAAATTTGACATTTTCGAAGCAAAAAAACGTTTCCCTGATTCAGAAAAAGCTTGTGTATTGAAGCGAAAAGTCGCAAAAATGCGATTTTTGCCCCTTTTAAACGACCCCTTTTGAAGTAAAAATGTGCGGGAAGTCCAAAAAATGTTAACTTCGGATTCCCCGCATGTTTTTACCCCTAGGGGGGTCATTTTCAGAAAAATTTTTCGCGTGAGTGGCTCCCCCCTTATTGTGTAGTAGCATCAAAAATTGGCAAAATTACTCTATATGCCCTACTCTCTATCCTACCTCGCTAGATTTTTCTATAGTCAATGTGGATTCTGCTGATAAGTTAATAGCCAAATCCGCAACCGTCTAAAACATGCGATTAGTTATAATCACTGCAGAAAATTCAATGCCAAAATCTGAATTTAGAACTAGAAATTATAGTACTTGGCTATAAGCATGCAAGGTGCAAAACAAACCGATGTCAGCGATTCTATCTCCTTTGTTGTATCTGATAATACAGATTTTGATGATTCGTCTAATTTTGCAACAGAACTCGATGATTTGGGCTTATGTACATGAGGTGCTTGAGTGGAGATTATAGGAATGGTTGATTTTGCTATAGGCACATTAGATGGCGGTGGAGAAAGTGGTGCAAGCATACGAGACGCATTAGAAGCAGAGCTAAGGCCGCTCTAAAAAAAGCAAACATGCATACAAAGTGAAATATGGGGGAACGGGCTGGGCTATCAGATTTTTGACGACTTTTTCAATTTTTGACAAATTTTTCGATTTTTGATGAATTTTCAAAAAAAATCTTATTTAAAGCAGGGAGTTTGAGTTGAAACTTGTAGAAAATTCGAAATTTTATAGTTTAAATCTGGAATAACAAAAATTACCATAGCTAAAACACGAGACGGGATAATTTCTGGCTTATCAAATGGCACAAGGATAGGAAAACTGCTCTAAAAAACACAACACAGCACAATAAATATCAATAAGCAAAAATGTTTTTTAATAAATAAAAAATGACTTTATTAAAAAATCAAGGATTACCGAAAGAGGAATAGTTCGAAGGGGAAATTCTGTTGAATCAATATATGCGGGGTTCTAAAAAAACAGTCAAGAAATATATACAACACCATGCAAATCATGCAAAAATAAATTTACAAGAGATCAAACTTACAATGTCACTAGGAACGGTTCCCCGTACTTTCTCATCATATATAGCAAACCATAACGCCCAAAAAGCTGGCAATGGTGTCGGACCACCTTTGAGCCATGGCTTTTGTGCACCAAGAAAGTGGACAATTTTGACTTGGTCACCGTGGCTAAAATGGTATTTTAGAAAAAAACAAAAAATTCGGGCACCCTCAAGTTAATTTATCTGGCAAGGGCTGAAAAAATCGATCAAAACTGCATGTTTTTACTCAATTACGATCGAAAACTCGCTTGCATTTCGATGAGTCCCCTTAGATCTACAAGTAGACTCTCAAATTTTGATCTTTTTCCAAGTCTATACCCCTTAGTTTTGAAAAAATTTTGATTGAATTTTTCGAAAATTGAAAATGTGCTAAAAATTAAAAATTTCGTCAAAAATAGAAAAATTCGAAACATCCTAGAGTAGCTAAGAATATCCGCATAAAAAAATTTTTCACCGTTTCAACGCCGCCAAATAAGTATAAACAACTGAAGCACATAAGTTGTAAATCAATGGCAATCGATGACTAGCATCCAATTCTCGCCAATTACTGAAGAACAAATTCAATAGGCCTTGGTCTCCTCCATCAAAACTACCATACTGCAAACCAAATTGGACTAGCTTATGATAAGTCTCTTCAGATGGCTCAAACACAAATACACCGGAGTTGAAATAATCCGGCCAGCCCATATCTGGTGCAGCAGTAATTTCTGGGCGTTCGAAGAGCTCGTCGGCATTTCTTATCACCTAAATATAAAAATTCAACGCGGTTAGAAAATTCAGAAAAAAATTCAAACAGCGTTCCAATTCGGGAAGCTGTTTTCAACTTGTGAAAACGGTCCGCAATAGATATTCAACGCGAAAATATCCTACCAACGTATCAGCATCAAGAAAGACACATTTGGCATATTGAGTAAGTAGCCAACAATTTAACTTCGTAAAAGTAACACCCAAATCGGGACGCTGTATCAGTGCAAGATTAGCTTCATCTTTACTATCCAATACATTAACAAGAGTTGAATCATCGAATGTGGATTGAAGTTGGTGTCTAAAATCCAAAATTTTGGTGGAAATCAACAGAATTTGTTACTTACAGCATATTAGGCGTAACGCCATCTGTATAGATAATATGGATTTTATGAGCTGTTGCAACTTTTCTCAATGAATGAGCCAAAACAAGTGCTCCAATAGCATAGCCATCATTTGTGGCCAAAGTAACCCATGCATTAGGTTTTGACATTTTCTTAAAAAATATTATTAAACTTGAAAGTTATAACAAAACTTTTCACAAATTTCATAAAACGATAAAAAAAATTCAGTTACTAATAATTCTTAAAGAGCTTATCATAGTTACTAATACGCACGCGAAGTAAATAACGAGTTAACTATAAAATATTCGCGCGCGAGAAAATCTGTTCTTTTTGCGCACAAGCGCGAGTAACTATGGGGGGGGGGTTGTATGCACAATTGACGCTAATGCTATTAGCTTTAGGCAGGGGGCGAAAAGGTGCCATCACCCATAACCCACCCAGGGTGGATCACCCACTAGTGGGTGATGCCACCCACTGGGTGATGGGTGGGTGAACTGGAACTTATGCACTTCGGCCCCCCCCCAAATTTGAGGGGGGCCAAATTGCACTGATCAGTGCAGTTCGGCCCCCTAAAATGTTTGATTTATGCGAATTTGGGGGGGCCGAAGTGCATAAGTTCCGGTGAATTTTGGGTGCTATCACCCATTTTTTCGCCCCCTGGCTTTAGGTAACGCTAATAGCGGAAGTTGTGCATACTAGCTATTAGCGTTAGCTGCAGCTTTTAGCTGTAGCTAACACTGTCTGTGGAAGACGGAACACAAACGGGCCTAAGATCGAGTTTTTTTTTCAGTTAAAATACCCATGAGTCATTGCGGAGAAAAAATTTTTTGAAAACTTTTCGCGAAAAAAATGACTAAATGGAGGTTTTTTGGAAGGCCCTGTAACCATTTTTAAAAAGTAGAATCTTATGAAAAAATTTGGATATTCTTGATGTGGAAATTGTCAATTTGTGGAAAAATGACAGACAAAAGATAAGAAAATACATTAAAAAATAAACAGTGTACCCAAAACACTTTCCTATACATATACAACAAAATAAATCAACTAAAATTTATTACACAAATAAAACATAAACTTGAAACAATAACATCGAACTTTTAATTGGCCAAAATGAGATGGAAGCATAGTTCTCTTGGTACGCCGCTGGACCGTCCGATCTTGCAAGTTAAGCAACGTTGGGCCCGGAGCGTATAAGTTCGGTTTCCGAAGCCTTGAGCATGTGAATCCCCTGGCTCCGGGGCGTTGGGCATGCGCAAAAAGCCCCAATAATTTGGGAGTAACTCCTGTTGTGGGGTGTGTGGATGCAGCACCCACAGGTGTTTTTGTGTTCTGAACACTTGATCTTCAAATTTTAAAAATCAAGGATCAATCGTATTTTTTAAACAAAATTTTGTAAAAAATAAAAAATTAGGGGGTTACCTCCTAAAAATTCAAATTTTTTCAAAAATTTATTTTTTATTTTTACAGCACTCATGGGGGTGTTTTGTGTTCAAAACCCAATGGGTTCAGAACCCGGCGAGTGGTATGTTTTTGCGTTGTGCACCCAAAAACACCTGGGTGATTTCGAGGTCTGGAATTACCCCAGGGTTTTTGAAGAAAAAAAATTCGGCTCGAAAAAAATGAAAATTTCGGCCCAATTTTCGGTTTTTTATACACCCTGTAGTAATGATATGAATCTGTTCACGTGTGCATTTGTGCAGCACTGCTTCGCGCTCAATTTTTGTCGATATTTTACCATTTTCAAACATTCGCTTTGCCAATCAAACTTTTCAATTTTGTTATCAAGAAAAAAATGTGTACATAGATGAATCAATTAAACTTAAAAAGTGATAAATGCATATTTTTTCTCGTGAAACAAAAATTGCATCAATAGGTTAATTTTCCTCTCTCACTATTTCTTTTTTATCTCTCCATAATACTCAATATTTTCTACCAGATAATTCGGTAATTTTTCCTAGTTGTATTAAATCGCGCAGTGTCGTAATTTTGGTCCAAAAAATCTCGAATTTTTTAATGATCTTGCTATTTTTTACAAGTGAAAAGGGGCAAGGAGACATTTCCCTATCTTGCTCGAAATGTCATATATAGGGGTTTTTTCATTCCAGGAACACGAATCTGTCATTAGTTTTTCTTGTATCATCACGTAAATGTCGGAAAGTTAGAAAAAGACATAAAATTAGGGGTTCACGATGGAAAAAACGGGGGGACCAAGGGGTCAAAAATGGAAAATTTCAAAGTTTCAAATTTTTGATTGGTACTTGTTGCATTTTGTTCTCCATAATTTAAAATGGTAAAAAAGCATAATGAAAATTATTCTGGACCTTGAAAAGTGGCATTACCGCACGGCGCACAAAAATGTGCATTTTTTGAATATCCGTAAAAACGATTAAAAACGTGTTAATTAAGTGCCAATAACACTTTACGAAAGAATTCGTAGCGATCCGAGAGCGCGCAAAAAATTTGACTTTTCAAGGTCCTGAAAAAGTGTCGTTTTCGATAGGTGTCGAAAAAGTGTCATATCTCGGCGAAAACTAAGTGAATTTGATTAATTTTTCCCCTACAATATTCTACTCCTTTTAATCTACAATTCTACGAGAAAAATATTTGAAAAGCTATTTTACTGATTTTTTAAAATTTCGTTGAATTTTTCACTTTTTTGCACATTTCAAAGGAATTCAAATGAATAGAAGTCGTGAAGGACACCACTAATTTTTTTTATCGAAGGCTCAAACGATTGCTGACAGGCTAGAAATTCCTGAAGCGTAAAAACGCTTCTCTGACCCTGATTCAGGGAAGGGGAGGGTGTATTGAAGCGAAAATGACTAAAATTAGAAATTTTCACCGGAAAATCGGCTGTCTAGGGGTTTTCTTAAGCAAGAAATCGATTGCGCACATTTTCAAGGCATGGAAAAATTTATCCGACCTTGATTCAGTGAAGGAGAGAGTGTATTGAAGCGAAAATGAAAATTAAAAATTTTCACGAAAAATCGGCTGTCTAGCCAATCAAAAAAACTGGTATACAAGCGTGGTTGTCTAAGCATAAAGTGCTATATCTGAAAAGGGATACAGTCGAAGTTTTGAAACGCTTATTGAAAGAAGCAATCGAAGAGCAAGGATTGGACCGACTAGTTATAGCATAACTATTAAACTCCTTAGACTCCCGCCATATCACTCAAATTTGAATCCGATCGAGTTTTTGGGGCAAAATGAAAACGCGTCTACGGAAAACACTTCGCCCTGAGCATCAAATCGAGACTGCCATGATTATGGCGAAGGATTTTTGTAGAAGCTTTTCTCCGCAAGCAGCAGCAAAAACCATAGATCATGTCAAAAAAGAAGAGCAAAACTTTCATAACATGGAAGAAGAAATAGAATTGCCTATTCAACTCGACCCACAATTGGAAAAGGACGAACTTAACGCTGCTCTTGAATTTAGTGAAGATGTGACTGAAGATACCGATGATAATGAATAATAAAATCATTTTCTGTTAACATGTTTCTCGATCAAATAGGCGTAATAAATTGATAAAATCGCGAAATATCGAAATAGTAAATTCTTGAACACTCATAAAAATATCACAAATTAAAATTTATATTTATTTCGAACTTTAATACATTTTCGCTTCAATACACCCACCTTTCCCTGAATCAGGGTCGGATAAATTGTTCCATGCCTTGAAAATGTGCGCAATCGATTCCTCGCTTAAGAAAACCTCTCGACAGTCGGTTTTCCAGTGAAAATTTCTAATTTTAATCATTTTCGCTTCAATACACCCTCCCCTTCCCTGAATCAGGGTCAAGGAAGCATTTTCAAGCTTCGGGAATGCGCGCAATCGATTTCCCACATAAAATTTCCTCTAGTGGGGTCATTTTTAGAACAATACATTTTCGGGTCCCAA
>JAQGBS010003529.1:0-11407 GCA_034698545.1 Acrobeloides obliquus
ATATATGGAGGGTCGAATTTTGGGTTTATGAATAGTGCTACGAAGAATGCGCCGGTAAGTGGAAAATTCTGATTATACTCATATTACACATTTGTTCCTTTTTCTGTCCACCCCACCAGAGCAGAGTCAGAAGGGGCTGGAGCTTCATCTGTCGCGCCGAAGGCGCAAATAAATTTTTTATACAAGGGTCCCCTTATAATATTTTTCAATTTTTACGATTTTTTGAAGTTTAGCTCCACATGTCGCCAAATCCTGACTACTTCCCTGCACTCCACCCTCATAACTTATTAGCCAACCCATTTTTGAATCATTTTTATTAAATTGATTTAAAAATATTTTAGTTTATATCATCCTATTTTATCGGTGCTCCGATAGCCGATAATGGGAATATTACTGATATGTATACCGCGATTTGGTCATTTATGAAGAATCTGACCGATTGGGAGCAACCACCATTAGATATACCTAGTAATAATCCGTAAGTAATTTGCAAGATAAAAACCCAAAAAATCGAAATTTTGCGATTGTTAAAGTAATTCTTTCACCCCTGGGATGGCACTATATAGAGGTTTGACTGTATAATAAAATTTAGTGTTATAAATTATGGTCAAGTAACATTAAACAGAATTGGGACCAGCTTAATTTCAACTCTTATCCAAATTCAAGAAACTTGCATTTTTTCTACAGTTCCCTTAAGTTTTGAACAAATTGATCATCCATATGGTTTTGTACTATACACTACAAATCTCAAAGTCAGCGGCTCAATTTTATCTATCCCAAATATTAAAGATTATGGATATGTTTTTTTAAATAATGCTTATATGGTAAATTTTAGTTTTAAATTTGTCTAAAGAAAATTATGTAGGGCATGATAGAAAGAGATGTTAAAGAAACAATAATTTTAAATAGTGCAAATCCTGGTGATGTGCTAAGAATTTTGGTAGAGAATAGAGGAAGAACATGCATTTCGGCGGGCTTGCCTTATGCCATACCGGATTCAAAAGTAACAATTTTTTAAATATCTTGTCCGTCAGCTTCAAAGCTTATGTCTGTCATACATCGCTATCTGTCCGATTCATCCCCATAAGCCTGTCTATCACCAAGTCTTAAAATTCTATAGGTCCTAGTCAGTAATCAGTGTCCCATGGCGCACGACCAAAGACGTAGCTAACCGCCAAGCATTGACATTTTTCAGTGACGTAACCAAGAGACGCAGGGGAAGGGGATTGCTCCGTTCCAGAAAAATTTTTCAATTTTTCAATTTTTTCATCAAAAATTGCCAATTTTTCAAATAAATTCTTTTTTTGGTCAAAAATCGCAATTTATATTTATTGGCTATTTTTAACAAAAAATTGTGATTTTTTGGCTAAAAATACTTTTTTCTGCCCTTAGACAGAATGGGGGGGGGGGGTAACGGTTCTCTGTACCCCCTCCCCCCTACAGCTACGTCCTTAGACCGTGCCCCCTACAGATATTTTCCTGCTCACATCCCAGATTAGCGCCCTCTTTCGAAGAATTCTACCTACGTAGACGCATGAGCCTATGCATGTTTATCCATCATTTTCTGGATCCGAAAAAATTAGTTTTTATAGGGACTACATGAAAATGTCACTCTGAACGGCGCCCTTCTCCAAGATTGGTACCAATGTGGCATCAACCTTACAAAGACATCTGTCGACTCACTGACCACTAGCTTTATGGAAGAACACACAGATTTTAGTTTGCCAGATAAAGCAATTTCTCAACCAGGTGTATATATTGGACAATTTAATGCAGATGTCATTGAAGATACCTATTTTAATTCTACTGGATGGGGCAAGGGGCAACTTTTTATTAATGGATATAATATTGGGAGATATTGGTCGACAGCTGGACCACAGGTATGCAAAACAGTTTTATTATGGAACTCAAATTTTAGATGACATTATATGTACCAAAGCCTTATATCCAACAAAAGAATATTGTTCTTTTAATCGAGCTAAATGGAGCGCAACAAAATTATGTCAATTTTATTGATCATCCAGTTATTCATTTTAAACATTAGATACTTCATACCCTATCCATATGGATAAGGTATGAAGCCACCACGATATGATACTCGTTTTGCTCGTCTTATGAGCTGAGTCCAATGGCATACATCTTTTTTAATTTAGTTGCATTCTGGTTTTTTAATCATTTTAACGCGTCATGTGTAATATTATTTTTTTCTAATAAAAAATATTTTTATTTAATAAAAAAGATTAAAATTAAAAATACAAAGATTAATCAATATGATGTTATCAGTTTGCATTTAATACATACACATCTTGCTTGTCAATAAATTATTTTACTAGTTGGCTAGTGGGAGTGCTAATTTTTGAACTACAAGAATTTTATTCGTTATGAATGGAATGTTAAAAGAAAATTTTTATTTTAATCCAACGATTTTGAAACAACGAATTAGTTCAACGGATCTAACAATTGAATGGATTTTGAAAAAACTTGTTGAAAATGTTGCAGAATTTAGAAATTGGGTGGAAAAATATAAAATCGTAGATGTAAGATTTAAAAAAATCAAAAATTTTTTAACCTGGTACGATCGAAACCTCGATCATTAGAGTGTAAAAAGATGCTTGACACTTCACAAAAGAAGATAAGTTTTTTGCATGCGGGTATGAACTATAATCTAAAATTTTTTAGATTGAGATTGTTGAAGTTAGTTGTAATAGTGGCTTTATGGCTAATGTATACCGAACTATTATAACTTTTGAAAATGATCAAAAATTTAATTTTATCATGAAAATTCCTTCCATCGAATGTTTTTATGGAATGATGAATAAAGTCCACGAGTCTCAAGAAAATCATGTTAGCTTATTTTAAAATTATTTTAATTCTTACAAATTTTTTATTACAGCAATCTATGACCAAAGAAGAAATAATTTATCACATGGAAAGATTTCATAATACAGAATGTGAATTTTATGAAAAATTTCCAGAAATTCCGGGTTTTCCTATTCCAAATGTGTATTTTTCTCAAAAATATATAGAAAAGTTGAATCAACAAGGAATTATTGTAATGGAAGGTTTGAATGAAACTGGGAAATTAGTGAATATTTTAAATTCTTATAGTATTTCTCAAGTATGTTAGGTAGCGGCCAAAAGTATGGAAATACCCTAGGGAACGTCTTGGTCCTCCAAGGGGCAAAAAAAGTCAAAACTTTTTCTCCGATTTCGACAATTTTGGTATCAATCGTCTTCTATCATCGTCCCTAACGACTTTTGCAATGGCACTGGGGTTTAAATCTATTGTTCCCGAGATCGTCTGGACAGACACACAAACATACATTACAAGTTTAATGTAGTAGGATACATCCCATTTATTTTGCATTACTATTCTTTCCCGGACTTAATCTTCAAATTCAGATTGGCGGTTCTAATACCTGACAGGATTTTGAGGTATTGGTGGTCAGAGAAATTTCGAAATCGTTCAAAACCTGCCGGAATCGATTCCCCGCTCGACCCAATATAATGTAAAAAGATGCTTCCGCGCTAAATTGGAAGTGATTAAGCGATTTTTCCTAGGGTTTCCATACTTTTGACCGCACTGTGTATAGAGCATTTCACGCCAAGAGAAAAAAAGTCAACATGGTGCAGGAGCAAGTGGCGCAAAATACATCTTGAACCTAAGGTTCGTTATCCACAGCTCGAAACAATTTTCTTTGATTCGATAAAAAACGAATTTTCGACCTTCTCAAATCGAACCCTCTCCTTTTAAGATGAATTTTATGCCACGTGATCCTAAACCAAAGATATTCTTCTCATGGCGAGAAATGCACAATAGTTTTCAAAAGCATAAGATTTTAGATCAAAAACATAGTTAAGCATATAGCTTCTTTCCATGCTTTCTTCTTATCAATAAGTGAAGACAGATGGAAAAATCGATTCCTTGACCTTAACCAAATTCCAATTTTACAACTCGAAGGCTTTAAAAGGACACCATCAAAATTGGCAAAACTTCGACCAGGCATCTTTAAAATCAATTTTTCCATCTTTCAAAATATTTTAAGGCGTTTTTGATGAGCTTCTCGATAAATTACAACCAATTTTTAACGATGAAATGATGAGATGGACTTTTCAAGGGTGCTGTAAAGAACTAGGTAAGACTTAATTTTTAGCACCAAAATGAAATTTTATAGGATTGCCTTCAATTATGTGCCATGGTGATGTATGGTCAAACAATATGTTTTGGAAGACAAATCCTGATGGTAGTGCTTCGGATGAAGTTAGAGCATTCTTCGATCTACAGTTAACCTTTGAGGGTGCTTTTTTGAATTATTGTAAAGATGGATTTTTTAATTTTAGGAAATCCTGCGCTTGACATGACTAGAGTTATTGTTTTGAATACTGATACCGAAGTACGGAAGGAGTTGGAAACTTTTATTTTGGAATATTATTTTGATAATTTGAAGTCTAAAATGGCTCAAAATGGAAAAAGTTTGCCGGAAAGTTGGACTTTGGAAATGGTAGGAGTGTATTTATTCTATGACAATGTCCATGTCCAAATCTCAAAAATTTCTACGTAGAAGTGTGCACGTGTCTAAGGTCGGCATTACCTGATCACTTTTTGGTGGCCTGCGAAATAAACTGACCAGATCAGGCGCAATAGGCCCTGATTCAGGGAACATTTAATTAAAAATATACTAATACAGAGTCAGGAAGGCGTTTTCAAGGTCCGGCAATGCATGCAATCGATTTCTCGCATAGAAACCCCCTATAGGGTTATTTTGGTGGAAAATAAAAAACTTGAAAAAAATCTCCCAAAAATCACAAAATGCCCTTTTTGGGCGCACGTAAATTTTAATTTTTTAGATCAAAAAAGCATATTACACTGCATTACCCACCGAAGCCGGCTTATTAACCACCATTACAGCTTTTTTCATCGATACCCTTAATATCAATAATGAAGAACAAGAGTCTCATAGCCACAAAGTTGAGAACTTGATCTTCCGAACAAAAAACGCTCTAGAAGATGCCTTAGAGGTTCTTAAAAATGACGATTCGAAATGGCTCAAAAATTAGATTTTTGACTAATTTAATAATAAAGATTTATTATTTTTTTGTCATAAGTCTTCTGAGGCGCTCGTCCCCAGTTTTTAGTTAAATAAACAAAAACTTAGGTTAAACCCATATCTTTGCTATTAGCATTAATTATCGTATCTAACACTGAATTGAAAATTAATTGAACTTGATTGGTATCAGTAGCGCAAGTTTCAAAAACATACAATGATTTCTTGTTGGCTTTAAATCTTTCGCGAAACTGCTTGTCCATAAATTTAATTCCGTCACCATAGCTTTGTTTACCTATTATTATATATTCTTATATAAGACGCGTAATGCCTGTGCTGCGGACTAACTTTTGAAGGTACGATCCGAACTGCCACCGGATTATTCCGCATTGTAGGGGATAATTAGAGAAGACGATTGACATCGAAATCGAGGAGGTATCCCACTGGGAAAAATATATTTTTAATGTTACGTAAATTGACTTTAATATTATACTCATAGATATATCCAGAGGTACTCGGCGCGCTCGGAAGAGCTGCTTGAGAGCTCCGCTCGGGAATGTCTCTAGGATGCGCTGTAGGCGTTTTAGAGCGCGGATGCGCTCGATCTTCAGTTTATATTTATAAAAAATTAAATTAGCAATAAATTTACCTTCATAATTAGGAAAGCAAATCGATAAAGGCACATGCTTGATTTTTTCTTCAAATAAATCTTTTTTATTCAGAAATAAAATCATTGAAGAGTTGGACAAATATGAAGAATTGCTAATTTCGTCAAATAAAGTTATCGCTTCCACTAAGCGATTCTGAAATAAATTTTGCTTTTTTAGAAAAAAAGACCGTTGCTTATTTGTCAAAAAATCTTATTTATACAAATAATGAGCAGCTCTTCTTATGAGCCTGTAGATTTCGTCTAGATGCATCGTAACACTAATTTTGGAATTATAAAAAATTTATGCCTTACTGTTTGATTATCCTCTCTTATCTTTTGATCATATTCACTTATAGCAGCTACAAAAAGGATAGCAGTTACATCATCAAAAATATGGATCCATTTTTTTCTCTGTGTTCTTTGACCACCTACGTCAAAGACACTAGAAAGAAAAACCTTGTAATTATAAATTTGCAACGATGAGCTTATCTTATAAGGTGATGAAAAAAAGAGATTTTTGCGATTTTCGGACGATTTTTCAAATTTTTTAATTTTCACCAAAATAATCTTAGAGGCGCATTTCCAGATCTTGAAAACGCTTCCCTGACCCTGATTCAGGGAAAAGATGTATTTAAGCAAAAATATGATAATATAGGGTCAGTGAAGCGTTTTCAAGATCCGGCAATGCACACAATCGATTTCTCGCATAGAAAAACCCTTATAGGGTTATTTTGGTGAAAATTACAAAACTTGAAAAAATCGTCCAAAAATATCATTTTTTGCGTCGCTATGTAAATATGAGAAACCCTTATATTGAGAGAAGATCCCCAGTAATTCTAAAATCTAGAAAACCTTTCGCCTCCTAAGATGTAGATTCGAGCTTACACTCTTTGGAGTACCGGACAAGTGCTTTACCACTGTATTATTGGCCCAAGTGAAAACGATCTGTTAAAACTATCTAGGAAATGAAACGGCTTACTGAAAGTCTATCCCCTTCAATTCAAACGTAATCTTAATAACACTCGTTGTTGCCACTCTAACATGTAGAATATCTTGATATGAGGGCAAATAACCAACTTCACTGATTCTTTCCAGATTGTCAAAAAAGCTAAAAAGCTTTATAAGAAAAAAAGGAAATATATGCTTACTATTTAGCTGAATCGGTAAGCTGATACTCGGATCTTCGCTCATAGCACTTTTGTACTCCTGGGTCAGCCCATAGTTTTATTAACGCTTCAGAAATTTCAGGGGTCAGAGGTTCATATTCTAGGCCGTTTTCAATATATTGTTCAACTAGGTCTACATATTCCTAAAATTAAATGATTCTATAGCATCGGGAAAAAAGCGCTAGGTCCAAATTATTTTGGGGGGGGGGGTCCACTTTGACAAATTTAGAAAAAAAGATTAGTACTTTTATTTAACAAATCTTATTTTTGAGCAAATTATGATGATTTTTGATGAAAAATGGCATTTTTTAGTGAAAAATTGAAAAATGAACCAAACAGTATGTAGCCCCGAGGGGCTGAATGAAATTGTTATTGAAAAATAAGAAATTTTGGTGAAAATTCAAGTTTTTGGTAAAGACATAGGAGAGAAGATTAGATAAATTTATTCATTTCTCTAATTGGCGAGAGGTATACGGACCCTGAGTATCCCCTAGCGCCGCCACTGTCTGGTATTGGGGAGAGGAGATATGAAGGGGCAAAATTTAGCCCAATGTAATTTTCAAGTCAAGAGGGGAGGGGGTGAGAAAAGTTTTTTCATTCTCTCAGGGATTTTTTTGTCACTGTGTAAAATTATTTTCAAACCTCGTTTTCTTTCTTTTCAAGAGGTATTCCTAATATGTCCATCGCTTCTGTTATATTTTGCATATTCCTCAAAATGTTGCTATACACAAAATATTTACGACTTTCAATTTCTTCCTTGTTGAAACCGTTTAGATGAATTATCCTAATACAAAAAATTTGTGTATAAATTAAAAGACTTAATACTTACTTCATTTGTTTTACAAATGTACTCTTACCACTTTCTCCAGGGCCTAAAATTTTTTTAAAATAAATTTTTTAAACAAAAAATTAAATACGTAGGGACTGGGCAGATCTATAATCAGGGAGAGAAAATAGAGCTCTTTTCGATTTCCAAAACCCCTTTCTCTGGTCATAGGGGCCTTGCATCAGTCTCAAGGAGTCTTCAACCCTTATTTCAATTTCGACCTTTCCGATTTCGACGCATCACTATCCTCCCCCCAAGCTCCCCCTTAAATACGAGATGACCGCATTTGACAAAAATGTTGCGAAAATTAGCTTCTTCATATTTTCTATTTTTTACATTTGATTGACTAGTTATGTTGCGGTTGACACTACTACAAGATTGTAAGTCAATACGAGCCAATCAGTAACTACCATGGTGTAATAGTTCGGTGCGCTGCCAAGAAGTTCAGCAGCACAGGCGCTAGCAAGGGTTCGGTTCTCCTTGAGTGCAAAAGATTTCGCACTTCAGTATTTAGCGGTAAAATCTGAGGAACCAGTGATCGATCGGGGATCACAACAATTTAATCCTATTACCAAGTAATAAAAGTTTATGCTGATTTGTTTTCAATGATGAAGATATTTCTTCATCGATTTTTTTCGAAAGTTTTTTCTGCTTCGCAACATCAGCGGGAATACAACAACTCGTAATCAAAGTATACATTATAGACAAGAATTGAAACGAATAAAATAGTAAAAAAATATTTGCTGTGAAATTCTTCAACTGCGTTAAATCGAAAGAGAAAGTAAATAGTGTGTCCAATAATTTTATTTTTAAACCTTTTGGATAATAAGATTTAACAAATGGCAACAAATAATTTTCCATTCTTGTAAACGATTAAAGAGCAATTCGAAAACGTTGCACCGTATGGCGTCAATAAGAAATTTAATTACAGAAAAAAGTTATTTTAGGTGCTTTGATAAATGTCGCATATTTATTCTCACGTTTACAAAACTTCCTCCAAATCAGTGCAAAAACCTCCCCCAAAAAGTGCATTTTCTCCCCAAAATTCCATTATTTGACCAAAAATTGTCATTTTTTAAATTAAAAGTTAATATTTTCTAAGCTTTTTCGTTGAAAACGAGCACACTATCTTTTGAAGGTGCGATCCAAACCCTTTTATCGATATACCAACCCTTTTACAAATTAACTTTATTTTAAAAAAAGATTAAAAGAGAAGAATTAAGAAAAAATATTGGTGACAATTATTAAAAACATCATAAAATTTGTTTTTTTTTAAAGTTCAACCAACAGTCGTAACACCTGGAATAAGAGTCCCTTCGGTGAGAATTTGATCATTCTCATTTACGCCAGTCAACACATTGACAAGTGTTGCCGTTCCAGTTAAATTAAGATTTGCTGTGAGGCTGAGTTGAACGATAATCAAATCCACTGTACCTACGTTGTTCCAATCACCAGACAACTGAATTCGGCCGCTCAACAACTTGGCATCGATAAGCACGATAATTTGACCATCGATATTGATATGTGGAACGTTGTTAATCGTTTGAATAGTACCAATAGCCACAAACCCACCTAGAAAGAAAAATGTTGAGATTTTACTATGCTTGTTGGGGTTAAAAAGTTACACGTTTGGTAACAAACGTTTAACTTTTTGTACCATCCTGTAGATTTTTTACCAATTTGTCTTCGGCCGGTATTGGAATTACTGTCTTCCAGAAAAATAGCTCCAGTAAAGCTTACAAAGCTTTGTAATACTTGTACTTCGGCAATAACAGTTCCATTAGCAGAGCTCGTCCCTTGGACTTGAATTGAAGCTGTATATATTCCGCCATAAACTTGAGGGGCTAGAATTTGTGCGCAAGAAAATTCGAAAATTGCCACCAAAATACCGAAGTTAACGAAGCTGCCTGTTTTCATCATGATACTGAATGAAATAGCACAAAACTTGTCAAAAAATAAAACTATTAGACCACACTGTCTATACCTCATCAGACATAGCATCATTTTTATATCAATTTTTATGACCTACGAATACTAATTGTTATGCTGTTAGGGAATAGCCTAAAACAACATGTTTTTCGATTAATTTTGTATGAAGTATTTTGCTAAAACTGTACATTTCTGTTTTTAACTCCGACCTGCAAACGTTTAACTGAATTGTAAAATAATTTAAAACTAGGGCATCCATTAGCTTGTTTTTTCATATTCCATATTCAGATGTTTACATTTTTGTCAAATTTGTAGGTGTATAATAATGAAAACAATGAGATTATGGTAATTACAATTGTTTTCGATCTAAATGGATCATTGGATCAATTTATTTGTTCCACTTTTAACTCGGAAAGAGCGTCAATTTTTGTTGATATTCAAAAGTTCATGAAAAATGGAGCTTCTTATGTTTTAGAGAAAAATCTGAATCGTTCTCGTTGTTAAGATAACTGTGTGTGAATTTAACTTTCAGATACATGATTTCGTTTTAATATACAATTTTTTTTTGTATTTGGGTGTGGGCAATTGCCCGAGTCCCCCCCCCCCCTCCCCAATAACACCTTGCATCATAGGTGGATAGAAGCAGTGGTGTAGGAAAGGGGGAACTGGGGGTACGTACATCCTCGACAACCGAAAACTCTAAAAAAATCATAAGGGATCTCTTATGATTTTGGGGCGGTGCCCCTCATAGCCGATCCTTCTTTCTGGTCCTAGGGGACCACTACATCGAGATTTTCTCGCCGGACTACTAAATCGAAGTTCAATTGTATGCATTACAACCATACATGGGCAAGGTAGGGGGAACTGGACCCAAAATACGAATTGAATTCGTGTTTTTAAGCGTTTTTCCTACCAAAAATACGAATCGGGTCCCTATTTTTCCTTTAAAATGTTTTCAATACGACGAATTGGAGGGGGACCGTCCCCTTGCCCATGTATGATTACAACCGTTGTTTCCATTTTTATATTGTCTGAAAATCTATTATACAAAAAACTTTTTATT
Organism: Acrobeloides obliquus; assembly: GCA_034698545.1. Classification (NCBI taxonomy): domain Eukaryota; kingdom Metazoa; phylum Nematoda; class Chromadorea; order Rhabditida; family Cephalobidae; genus Acrobeloides; species Acrobeloides obliquus. The sequence goes on from JAQGBS010003529.1 coordinate 10,679, forward strand.
CCAAATTTATAACACCATGAAAATTGCAATCAAAATTTTCTAGATCAACTTTTCCGTTTATTCTCATTTTTTCATAATGATAACGAACATGAGGTAGGGACAAATAAAACATTGGGTTGATACTGCTTGACATAGGAGGATCCAAATGAGATCGATTAAACATATACTCATACCAGCATGTAATAGCACCAAAATCGTATTCGGGCATCATTTTGTTGATAAAAATTTGGGGGAGTTTTCTGAGACGAGGGATGTCTTCGATTCCCAAAATGCATATTTTTTGGCGAAAAATGTTGGAGTAGCATTTAGAATCGGGAATGCCTATCCAAAATGAGTGTCTAAAAAGAAAATTTTGAGTCAAATGGTAAAGTGGGTATCATGCTTGAAGAGAGGGGTGCCCCACTCCACATACAGCTTCAAATTTTAGAGACTATGGGGTGGGGTAGGTTTCTTACGTTTTTGTAAATTTTTTGAGTGGGATAGGGGTGATTAAAAGGGGTGGGGTCTTGCATAGGGTATCATTTTTGGGGACTTTAAGATAAGTAGAGTCCAGTAAACATGAATTTTCTACCTTGTTATATCATTCACAGCAATCCTTCTTTTTATACATTTTCTGGTAAATCCTCCCGGCACATCCAACTCCTCCGTTGCTTGCAACATCGGTATAAGCAATTCATCAATCCCATATCTCCCTTCCAATTGAACCAAAATCTTTGTCAAATTCAACTC
>JAQGBS010003530.1:0-11406 GCA_034698545.1 Acrobeloides obliquus
GGACAACCTTATAATAATAGCTGACAAATTTGATCGGTCTTATAAGGGTATGGAATTTTATAGAAATTCTCAAAAGCTATGCACTGGGATTAAAGGACCAATCCAGTCAGTTACAAACATATGAAAAAATGATATATTCGGATAGATTATGAAAAATGGAGCGTTTTTTGTTTTTACGGCATATTCTGGATTGTTGTAGTTTTCGAGATAATTGCGTTTGAAATTTTGAATTTGTTACAAGCTCTTCGTCGTAATACACAAACTTTTTTGCGGAAAAATCGATTTTTGCATCAATTTTTTAAATTTTTATAAAATGAACATTGTAGCAATTTCTATAGCTAAATGAGACGAACAAAATGACGCCAAAATTATTCAATTTGAACATTGTTTTTGGGTTATTGAAACAAAAACATGAATCAGAATTTTCGTTTTAATCACCCAAAACAATGTTCAAATTAGATAATTTTGGTGCCATTTTGTTCATCTTATTTAGCTATAAAAAATTTCTACAATGTTCATTTTATGAAAATTTAAAAAATTGATGCAAAAATCAATTTTTGCGTAAAAAATTCAAAAATTTTTGTGTATTACAACGAAGAACTTGTACACAAATTCAAAATTTTAAACGCAATTATCTAAAAAAATACAATGATCTAGAGCATGCCGTAAAAACAACAAATGCTTCACTTTTCATGATCTTTTCGAATATAACATTTTTTTATATGATTGTAACTGACTGAGCTGGTCCTTTAACACATTTTTGACAGCAATTAGACAAAAGTTTACAGGCTAATCTCCAAATTTAGGTTCAGCATCTATGATATATGACAAATACTTAATAAATCTAGAAAGTTTCCCGAAATTAGAAGAATGCGAATATTGTCCTTGGATAAATCGGCATTATGACTATGGCCATCCACTATGCCTTGATGCAGATTTTCGAAGGCTAGAGTTCAAATTTTTGAAACCTGATCTTATGAAAGTACCGGAACTTGTTGAGACAAATGATAAAATTTTGATCTTAAATTAATATCTTATATTTTTATACAATAAATGAGACCAAGTGCCTGCAGAGCTCATAGTACAGGGCTCTAAACTTGTTTAATTTACTTATTCTCGAAAGCTTATCCAAATTTTTTCATCCTTGCGTTAGAATTACGTATTCTACGCAAATTATATGCGTGGTAGACGTTTGATGCTAAGTATTTTTACTTTGGACACAGCGAATCGGATTTATTTTGCCGATCGAAAGGATTTCGAGCTTCTAGAAAACTTTAAGAATTTTTATTTTAATGATGAAAAGAACAAAGGGTTAGTTGATGATTCTGTATTTAATATAGAGAATGATAACTGTGGAAAGATTTGGGTTATGATTTTTGATTAACATACTTTAATCTAAAGAGATAATAAATTTAGGAACTTTAAATATTTGGTCTTAGATATCTTATGATGCTTTCTTAAATACCAAAAAGACTTTCTTTTAGTTATCCTAGTATTCAACCTTAGCGGCTGAAATTACGTTTCCCGAGAGGGGGAGGCACACCGGGTCCAAAAATAGTTAAGAACAAATCAAAAAAATAGAATTATGAATCGATAATTTAGATTTTAATTTAGATTATCCTGAGTAACTTTTAAAAAAACACCTATGTCCGGGGATCGTCAATTTTCGAGTTCTGTTCAAAACAAGTTTTGGAGCTACTACGCCTGGGGGGGGGCGCACTTAACAGAAAAAATGCCGAAGTAAAAATGTCAAAAAATTTTTCAACAAATGACCCCTTAGGGGTAATTTTATGCGGGGAATCGATTGCGCGCACTCCTGAACCTTAAAAATGCTTCCTTGACCCTGATTCAGGGAAGAAATCGGTGTATTGAAGCAAAAATCAAACATTTTAGGATTTTTATAAGAAAACTGTCGATTCTTAGGTTTTTCTAGGCGGGGAATCGATTGCACTCCCGAAGCATGAAAACGCTTCTTTGACCCTGATTCAGGGAAATCGGTGTATTAAAGCAAAAATCAAACATTTTCGGATTTTTATGAGTTTTTGAATCATTTTGCCCCCTCCTCCCTAGCTTCTCTCTATGCTCCTCCCTAACTTCTCCCTATGCCATTGCCCTAGACAAGTCTGGAGGGGGGGGGGGGGGGGTTCAGTTTGACTCTGAACAAGTCTGGAGGTGGAAGAGGTCTGTTTGACTCTAGGCAAAGCTGGAGGTTGGTGTGAGGTCTGTTTGACCCTTTACAAGTCTGGAATCGAGGGGCCAGTTTGACCCAGAACAAGGCCATGTAAAATTTATGAATTCGTTTCAATAACCCAAAACTATTTTAAAATTTGATCATTTTGGCGTCATTAAAATGACGAGTTATAAAAAATTGCTACAATGTTAATTTTATGAAAGTTTAAAAAATCAAACATGGAATTTTCCGGCAAAAAATTTGAATTTTTTTGTGTATTGACACGAATACTTAGAATGAGTTTTTCTTAATTATATCCTCTAGTTTAGCTCAAAATACATAACTTTATTGACCAAAGTTGCTCAGAATTTTCTGCTCTACAAGATAAGCTACTTTTTAAAAAAAGTTCATTTTTGTGGGATGGTCCTCTAAGCTTAAACCTAAACCTTAAGCATCAAATCCAACAAAAAAGACCTTACACAACATCTAAGCCCCCATAGTTTATCCTTACAATTAGTCATACCCACTTCACTTAATAAATGTAAACAAAACGTGTGAGAAACAGCTCAAATCTTCAATTTTGAATAAAATGTTGTAGGAGTTTGTTGTCGAAGGTAATCGAAATTTTCGAATGTCGACCAATCCATTTTTTCTGCTTTTTGCCTAATCCTCAATTTTATCTTTATCTCAATTGCCGATCAGTGGCATCGAAATCTGAGGTTATCCAATTTTCGAGTTCTAAAATTTTGTTTTTTTATCAAAAAATTGAATTTTTACATAAAAATCCAAAAATCGAAAACTCACATGTGAAAAGTATCCATAAATTTTGAACAATGTAAAAGGATGTATCCCTGCTAAAACATCATTACCTTGGCAGATCCCAAACCAGGGCCGTAGCCAGCATATCGCAACCTATCGCATTGCGTAGGTTTTGCGAAACCCGTGTTTTCGTGTCAATAACCAGATTTTTCGAAAAATTGGAGTCTCTCAAAGATGTACTCTAAGTTAAAATGTTGATATTTTGCTATAAAACTCGGTTTTTACGAAATTTTAGACATTTCTAGGGTTTTTCTAGGCGCTGAACACGAATCCGCCGTTATTTTTTTGTTTTAGACCTTGGGGGTTATAGTCAAAAATGGATTACAAAGAACAGACCTTTGTAATCCATTTTTGAATTTAACCCTGAGGTCTAGAACAAAGAATAACGGCGGATTCGTGTTCAGCGCCTAGAAAAACCCTAGAAATGTCCAAAATTTCGTAAAAAAACCGAGTTTTATAGCGAAATACCAATATTTTAACTTAGGGTACATCTTTGAGACCCAATTTTTCGAAAAAGTCTGGTTATTGACACGAAAACATGAGTTTCGCTAAAAAAGATTGATTGGATCATATTCAGCATACACTTTTACCCATTACTGAAAAAAAGTTTATAGAAAACGAGCGAAAAATGCCGATTTTCAATATATTTTTGGGGCGGCAACAACTTATGTTACAATCCAATAGTATTTTTTCCGGCAGTATAACTTTTCGTACAATTGTGGTTCGTACGTATTTTTCTACAATTGTTCTGTACAACATTTTTCGTACGAACCGCGGCTGACCAAACTGTGCAAAAAGTTGCGACAAGTGTTATTGAAACTTAGTTTAAAAAAAATTTAGTTTAAAAACACTTTTTAAAGTTATTTATGCAATTTTAAAACAAGAAACATTCTTTTTAAATAGTTTTACAACAAATTTTGGAAAAATTAATTTTTATCACAAAAATAATCACGCAAAAATAAATTGCTTCAGATGGGAGTCGAACCTGAACCTTCTGCATAGGAAGCGAGAGCAAAACCAATGAGCCAAGCAGGCTATTTTATAAAAGTTTTTTTAAATAAATAAAGCTAGTTTAAAATACGACATTTACCGTTTTAAAAATCTATCTACTTTTTTTCTAACAATTCATTTTTCGAGATCTTGGGCTTAAAATACGCGCAAGAACAATGAAAATAAAAGACCAGAACGATTTTTTGTTTTTCGTTTAAATAAACGGCTTTTAGTTATAAAAACTGTTAAAAAAGGTCGATTTTTTCCGTTTTTCATACTAAAAAGTAGATTTTTTGCCTGAAAAAGAAAAAATCATTCTGGTCTTTTATTTGGTCAATTCTTACGAGCATTTTGAGCCCAAGATCTCGAATAATGACTTATGCTATCAAAAGTTTATACGTTTGAAAGTTTTCGTATAAAGAAAAATTCAAAGACATTTTTAACATATAAAATCCAGTTCAGGCAAAAAAATTCCTTTTTAGATATGTGGAGCAGAAGCTGTAAAACATTTTTTTTTAAACTTTTTCGATTCCGCTTAACCTTCGATGAGATAATCGAGTTTTTCTAAGAGCTACTTTTTGAAATTTTTAATGGTTTTCGTTTCATTAACACTTGTCACAACTTTTTGCACAGTTTGGTCAGCCGTGCAAACTTTTTGTTGTCTGATTATCAATAAAATCCGTTTATTGACACGAAAAAATTTAAATCAAAAAGTCCATTTTTTTCAAAAACGACCAAAAATATTTTTTTCATATAGATAGCCCCTCTGTTTGGAATAAATTTCTTTAAAAAAAAAATTTTCCTGACCCCCTAAAAAATGGACTCCGAATAAATCTCGCGTTATGATAATATCATAATTTGTAATCGTATTTCGAAAATTTCATGTTTTTAAAATTTTTTAGGGAGTCAGAGAAATTTTTTCAAAAAGAAATTTATTCCAAACAGGGGGCTACCTACATAAAAAAATATTTTTGACGCGAAAAAATATTTTTGGTCGTTTTTGAAAAAAATAGACTTTTTGGTTTAAATTTTTTTTCGTGTCAATAAACGGATTTCATTGATAATCAGGCAACGAAAAGTTCGTACGAAAAGTACCTGTACGAAAAGTCTGTACGAACCACAATTGTACGAAAAGTTATAGTGCCTTTTTTCCGGTATTCTTTGCAAAATTTTGCTATTTTAAAGCTCAAACTAAGGATTGAGTGTGTCATTTACAGATGAGTCAACATGAGTCAGTGATAAGAAAATTGTTGACTTTTTTTACTTTCCAAGTCCTCTTATCAGAAAAAATATTTTTTCACTATTTCTTCTAATGATTTTAAATTTTATGATTTAAATAAACGTTAGTTAGTCAGTATTTTTTGTTTAGTTTTAGGTCTTTCGAATGAATTACATCATGCGAGAAAATTTTTGTTTTGATTTTTTACGATTTATTGCATTCGCGAAGATGTATCATTCACATGTACAAAAGAGCTGCTTTTCTTACTGTAACTTTCTTACATTGAAGCGTGTGTTTACTTTTTCTAATTTTTCCAAGATTTTAGAAAAATATGTTTGTCGAAAAGGCAAAAACAGATGAACACGAAATTATGAGACAAGTTCAAGCTGATTTCGGCTTGGGACTTCTTCGGGAAACGTCAAATTTCGAAAAGGAATCGAAAATACTTTCGCCTATTTCCATTTCGATGGCTTTGGCTATGTGCCATGTTGGTGCCAGAAATAATACTGCGGATGAGATTGGGAAGGTTATTGGAGGAGGTATAATTTTGCTGTTGTTTAGTTAAAATACGATTTTTAGAAGCTTCTCGGGAAGAGATTCTGAAATACTTTTCCGAACTTATGGTTGAGATCAACAAGAATGACAAGCTCTTTACTTTGGACACAGCGAATCGGATTTATGTTGCCGATCGAAAGGACTTCGAGCTCTTAGAAAACTTCAAGAATGTATTGAACCAGCATTATCAAGGGGCATTCCAAAGGATCGAATTTTGGAATGAAGAAAATGAAGGAATAGCCAAAAAGGCAGCTGCCGTATATATTTTTAAAATTTCGTTAAAATCGTATCAAATTTAGGAAATCAACACTTTTGTCGAAAGGGCCACTTGCGAGAAAATCAAAAACTTGATCGATTACCAACTATTCAATAAATGGACCAGGATGGTTTTAGTTAATGCCATCTATTTCAAAGGAGAATGGCAGTATAAGTTCGGAGAACAAAACCAAAGAAGTTTTATTTTAATGATGGGAAAGAAAAAGAGGTTAGTTGATGGTTCTGTATATAGGGAATGATAAATGTTGAAAAATTTGGGTTATGTTTTTCGATTACCATACTTTAATCTAAAGAGATAATGAATTTAGGGACTTTTTAAAATTTTAAAATATTGCTCTTAGATACCTTATTATGATGCTCCCTTAAATACATAAAAAAAGATTTTTTTTTAGTTATTCTAGTATTCAGCCTTAAATATCCTAAGGGGTCATTCAGATATTACATAATCAAAATGTTCGGTTTTTTGACCCTCCCCCCATGATTACGTAATCAATGGCAAAAAATTTTAAATAAAAATCAAAGCCTTATAAACAATTTTTATAACAAAAATATGATATATACGACAAATGTTACTTGGTTTTAAATTGAAAAATTGCTAACGGTTTTTTGAAAAAAATTTAAAAAATTGGAAAAAATTCGCAAAGCAGCAGCATATTGATCACAAAGGTCTCAGGTTCTAGACCCTCTTGGAGTAAAATTTTTTTGCACAAAGTAAAATTCAAAAAAAAAATTTTGTCCTGAATCAGAGTCAGGGAAGCATTTTCAATCTTTGGCGATGCGCGCAATCGTTTCTCGCATGATTTTATCCATAAAAATGATATTTTTAGAAAAAAATTTTTCCTTGGATTAGTCCATAAATGTCACCTCCTTTAATATCATATAAATGACCTCTTAGATATAAGATGTTTGTATAGGATATTTCATAATAGAAGGTTGAATTTGATATCCTTGAGCTCCTCTATTGTGATACACGAACTTTCTACTTTAGGTCCCTACAATGACCTTGACGAAGTCTCTTCCTTACTTCGAAACAGAGGATGCGCAAATCCTTGGGTTGCCATATCAAAGCAGGGAAATTTTCATGTTCATAGTACTACCTACTGAACGAAATGGCTTGAAGGGTTTGATCGAGAAACTCGATGGCAATACTCTTATCCAGTGGATCAAAAACGCGCATGACTTTGGTGCAGGAAAAAGAGATGGACCGAGAGGCAATGTATGTTATTTTTCTTTGATATAAAATAAGCGAATACGCACTACTATGCCCAGACGTTAACAATCCCTTCCCCAAATTCGGGGGAGGGGTCAACTGATCACGAATTTTGGAAGTCTTCCGATCAAATTTTTTGAAAATCTTAGCCAACCGATCAAGGCGGGGGTCTCCTTTATTGTGCTTTTTTTGTCAACCGATCAAGGACTCAAAATTTTGGAAGGGTATTTGTTAACGTCTGAGTATGCTATGGTTAATTGACCTTCTTTTATGGTGAAAACTCTCGATTCGTGATCAATACGCGCCAATCCGAATGTCACAGGTGGGAAGAGCATTTCGGCCGAAGTTATGTAGTTACTAAAATACAAGTAAATTTTTACAATATACTTTAAATTAATTTTTGAAGGTCGAACTTCCTCGATTCAAATCAGAAATGAAACTTCACGTCGTTGAAGCTTTAAAGACACTTGGCATACATGATGCGTTCGTTAATACGTTACCTCCAATTGCTGATTTTTCGGGAATGGCTGACCCAGAGAAAACACCTTTGTATATCTCGCAAGTGATTCACAAGGCGTTTATTGAGGTAATTAAGAGAAATATTTAACTAAGAGCTAAAATTTTAGACTAATGAAGAAGGCACAGAGGCTGCAGCAGCAACTGCAATGATGAGTTATAGATGTTGTTCTGGAGGTTTTGTCGCACCGCCTCAGGTTATCCTTAGCTTCCATGCCGACCATCCTTTTCTTTACGTTCTCACGAATAACAAAAACGATATCTTATTTGTCGACACAGTTTCTAAGTTCAATTAGTTCTTGAAGAACGACGTTAACTTGACATTTACTCATTTATAATTTTTATATACCATGAAAATTTAAAAAAATATTCTAATATTATTATGTTTTAAATAAATGGTATATTTGTTATAAGAGGAAATTATATAAGTGTAACATTCTTCAATATATTTTCTTAGCTATCCTTTTGCTTAACACCCATAGCGAAGAACGCTCGCTTAACAAAAAATATATTAGTGAAATCAACGAAGTAGACAAATCCATATCTAGCTCAATCAATAATCACACACGGTTTTATCACCGCCGCCGGATAAAATGTCGATAGCATGTTATAGTTGTAGCACTCGGCCTGGACTTCAATAATTACTCCCGTGTTCACTACTATAAGTGGGGGTTGTTGTCGATATAACTGCTTGAAAGCCAGATACCTACCTATGGTTGATGAAAAAAGGTGTTGTCACTCTATGAACTATAACTTTTAAAAGAAGGAGTAAGCTCGAGATGAGATTAAGACATGATAAAATTCTACAAACGCAGCGCCATATTTTCAAATATTAACTTGCATGCTATTATGGATTATTTGTATAGGAAAATGCAAAACAATTTTTGTAGGCTAAGAAACAAGCAAAATTTGTTTTTTTTAACCATACAGGCGCTAGTAGCCGGTTCAAGAGTGGAAACTTTTTGTATTTTGTAGAGCTTGATTCATAGTACTATTCTATAAGGTTATCTCGGTTCAAAATTGCTTTTTTGATTTTTTTACAGATCCCTGAATCTTGACATCTACCTACATTAAGGAGTAAAATTGATTCAACACCCCTCCGAATATCAGTGAAATCAACGAAGTAAACAAATCCATGAGTGAGTGGGTCAGGGGAGACTCCCCTTGCCGACGGCATGTTTTGATCTTGTTCCATTTCATTAATAAGACTATTGGCATAATTCCTTTCTGAATCATGTAGAGTTTGGAAATTTTTACTGTCAATGGATCTTCAGCGGCGTAACAAAAAACCAGGAAATAGTCAATAAACATCCTATCACATGAAAGTAAGAAATTAAACAAAACAATAAATAAAAAAACGATCAAAAGAGTGAAAAAACCTTGAGGTCTTCTCCCCTTTTTGTAATAATCGATTATTCGTGCAGATTTTTATCAAGACGTGACAAAAACCCAGGAAATAACCCAGACATTGTGTTGCTCTTGGCACAAAAATCATAGTCTGATCGATCATATAAAACGTTCTTTTACGAAAACTTTTATATAGATTGAGTATTTTTTTATAGAAATGTTTATATTACTAACTGTTTTGATATTTTTACCAACTTTTATAAGAGCTCAGAATGTTGATCTTCTTGATCTCGGAGTTCCAAATTATCGGTGTGCGCCATCTTTAATGGCACCTAGTAGGGTTAATCCTACTAATGTTAACTCGGTTAGACCAGCAGACATCAAACTAATTATGGCTATTGGTGATTCCCACACGGTATATTTTTTCTTTTCTCTAGAATCTTTCCTTAATCGTCTTACCTTCCCTTTACCCATATATTTTCCTTGATTTTCTAGAAATGTTCATTTTAGGCCGGTAATGCCGCTAAAGCAACAAATGCATTGGACCTCTTTCAACAATATCGCGGAGTTTCATTCACCATGGGTGGTGATAAAAGTCTAGAGCAGCATATAACAATACCTAGTGAGTACAGGGTGATCTAAGGGGGTTCTTTACAGCACATTTTTGAAGATATCTCGGCTTCCAGACAAGCTCTTTCGAAGCGGTTTTATTAAATGATAGATGAGAGGATTATGTATTTTTTAGTAGTAACCTTCGATTATCCGACCCCTTGGGAGGGGTATGATAATCAAATCGACAAGAGGAGGCCAGATAATCGAAGTTTGAAATATGCAAATTTCGGAAACAGTCAACCGCAAGGTAAAACCCGGATTCTGGATTCGGAATCTGAATCCGGATTCTGAATTCAGATTCTGGATTCTGAATTTGGATTCTGGAGTTTGAATCCGGATTTTGAATTCGGGTTCAGAATCCAAACACAAATCGATAGATAACATGATTATTCCGAACTCTAGATTCTGAATTCGGATTTTGAATTCGGATTCTGAATCTGGATTCTGAATTCGGATTCGAATTCTAAATACGGATTGTAGGTTTTGGAACATAAGAAGTGCTTAAAAGAAATTAGTCACTACGTATATGCAAAAAGTTAAGAACGAGGCTGGAATTCGAACCCAGACCATCAGAATCAAAGGCAAAAGCGCTACCAAATGCGCCACTCGTGCTTCGAATCTTCGTCTTATAACTTTTATTTCGTACTTTATACTTTATCTATCTTTTGTTTTACCAATAACAACATAATAATAAAGGCGAAAGAATAAGATAATTTTTTGGAATAAGATAGTACCTCTTATGTTGAAACCTACCTTGAACCTCGGAAAGAAATTTTTACACAGCGCGTCTTATAATCATGTTATCTATCAATTTGTGTCGAAATATTGAAAATCCCTGACTGACACTTCGCGACTATTCCTTGTTAGTTTTTTCGGATTTTTATGTTTTATACCAGGAAATGCAGAATTCTCTCACGTGTCATTTAAAAAATCGCTTCGAAAGATCTTGTCTGAAAGCCGAGATATATTCAAAAGTGTACTATAAAGAACCCCGTGGATCACTCTGTATATCTTTAGATTCCTATAAAATTTCAATACCATACTTTAGATATTTTACGCAAATATAATCCAAATCTTTTTGGTTATTCGGTTGGTGTTGGTCATCGAACGAATTTTTCAGTTTCCCACTTGAATCTAGCATGGCCTGGAGCGCATTCCTACGATTTACCAGACCAGGCTGTAGATTTGGTCAAGGTTTTGGAAAAACATGTTGATAAGGTGATTTTGTTTAATGAAACTTTATTTATTTTTTTGATAAAGTTCAGAAATGTTGAGTCGAAAGAAAAGTTACATGTCAAATTTCTTCCCACTCAGTGTTTCCATAATCATAATCAGTGTCGTAGGAAGGCCAAATTTCGTTGAGTCTTATATGCTTTTTGTGTATTGACGTTCTAAACCTTATCCATGTTTACCCCTCCTTGTTTAACCATAACGCAGTAGTCAGGGAATTATCGTACACAGTAGCTAGGGAAGCATTAGCGACGAGTATGAAAACAGGCAGGGAGCTATTTTAATGTATCCCTTATGATTTTTTTTAATCATCGATCAGTTTCGGGGGGGGGCCCAGTATGCCTTGTATTAGCTACGGCATTGATCATAATATACTTTTTTGTAAAATTTTAAATTGAATTTTTTAGAACTCTATCCAAAACGATTGGAAACTTTTAAATCTATTCATTGGAACAAATGATC
>JAQGBS010003531.1:0-11403 GCA_034698545.1 Acrobeloides obliquus
CGACATCAAGTGGAACTTCTGAATTCTGGCACGTTTCGAGCCAATTGTAAATTGCGGATTATAAAAGGAGGTGTTATTAACGGTATCACTTCTTGGTTTAAGTAAGATCTTGATTTAAGCAGAAAAAATACAAATTTTTAACCCAAGTCTTGATGGAAAAAAACATTTTTGGTGCGATTTTTTTCTGAATATGGTTTTTAATTAAAGAAGCTACATTTTTACAACAATTCCGCACTGAAAAAAACTTCGGAAAATATGATTTCTGAAAACCCGTGGTGGTCCCTACACATATATGTCTAATTTTTAGGTTGTACACATATGAAAATATATCAATTAGTTCATCACCTGCAAGCCATTCTTCCTGGCAACAAGCAATCTGGCCGGTTTATCCCCCATTAATCGTGCAGGCAAATGAAACTGTTGAAATCGAACTTTTTCTTAAAGAAGGAGCCCAACTAATTGCTATGCCTATTTCTCAACCAAAGGTCGCTAAAGAATTATTACGAGTGCATGGAACAAATCGGTTTGATTTTCCTGCTTTGAATGATTTGTCTATACGAGAATTTTTCAAGAAGGCTATTGGGCTATATAAGAATTTGTTAGACTTAACAGATTTATTTCTCTTTCGCCACATTGACTCAAAAAATCGAATTACTAAAGTAAAAACGAAGAATAGTCTGGTTCAAAGATTAGCACAACCAGATCAGCTTGAATTAGGTAATTTTAAATGTAATTCGACCTTTTTTGCGCCATGTTTGGAAATGAAGATTCGATTTTGGCATAAAATTAACCCTTGAGGGGTCAATTCCAGATGAAGAAAAAAAATTTTTTGCAAAATTTTCATGGGTGATGGGGGAGGGATCGACCACCTCACTGGATGATGCTTGAAATTTTAGATGATTTTGTACCAGATGCAATCTTATTTTGGCCAGTTTCCACTCGCGGATGGCTTTCTGATGAGAAGATTACCGAGTTACTTGAGTGTGCTAGTTATTGGCCAAAAGCTGTGATTATTCCAACTGAAATTGTTTTGAATGGGTATTTGTTTTCAAGTGATGACTTATGCTCACGTTCTCGGTTGTCGGAAGGACAACACTTGGGTATCGACTTAACGCCAATGGACGAATTTAAGAGCACATGGTTGTATGAGATTAGCCCACAAAGGATTCCCCATAAAAGATTATCGAATCCTATGCAACTGTTGAAAATTTCGTTTGAAGAGGTTTATTTTTTGTTTACTATTTTCAAAAATACATGATTTTATAGCCTACTTCGATTATTTCAAACTTGAATCAAATTCGAGTATCTTCAAATTTCCATATAGAACATTCATGTCAAGCTCATGGCCTACTATGCTGGTTCAAAGTTTCACACGGTAGTGTTTCGCAAGAACTAAGTGATGGGAATTTTCAAGCGTCTGCCTTTTTCTTTGACAAACCATTGGAACTGAAAGAAGGCGAAGATCTCAACATTTTTACCTCTATATTTCACAGCTCTTTTGTTATTGAAGTTGAATAAATTGTTATTTTGTTATTTTATTTTTCAATTTTAAATGTTTGGTCATTGATATCTATTGGGTTGTAGCATAAATATTTGCCGCTCAACAAATACATCGAATTTCGGCATTTTTTGCTCGTTTTCGATGAAATTTTTTCAAATAATTTTCAACTTTTTCTAAAAACTATCAGAAAATGTTCGCCATAGCCAAAAACAATGGAAAATGTCAAAAATTCGACGAAAAAAGTAAAACAAAGGTGTTTTTGGACTCACTTGGTTTCAATGAAAAAGCTATTTTTGACATAAAACTTGTCACAGCTCCAATAGCGAATTAGCTAACTCTGTCATTTTTACTAACAAGTTGGGGGGGGGGGGGTACTCTACAATAATATATCGGATTTTTTTGCAAATCGCACCAACTCCTGGTGTACTCCCCTTATCAGTATACATTCTTGCTTAGTACTGAAAAAAATTTCATCGATAACTATCGAAAAATGCCGAAATATATTTTTTGAGCGGCAAATACTTATGATTGAAGTTTTACCGATGAATTGTTCATTTTAGGATGTTTCAATATAGCTGTTTTCCTGTGTTATTTCGATTACCGACAACATCTGCTATTTTATCTTCAAGAAATTTATGCTTTAGTGTTCCTGTTTATACAAATGTGGCAGGAAAATATGCTGTAAGTTACTAGAATTATTTTTATCCACAAGGGAATATCCTTTAAGACAACGTTCTTCAATAGGTTTTACACAGGGATGCCAAGAACATTTTTTCAAAATCAGCAAATCTGACTTTAAAAATCAGATTTTAGGAGCAAAATGCATATTTCTTATAAATTTGACAAAATTTCGCACCTCAAAAATCAGATGTTTACCAGATTTGACATCTCAAAATCAGCACTTTTCTGAAAAAATCAGCAGAGCATCCCTGGTTTTTCATTTGAGAAATATATTCATTGTTTTTTAGAAAACAAGAGATAAGTCACGATGGCTGACTAACGATATGGCAGAGAAGCCTCAAATGTACGGAGTGAGAAAAGCATGGTTAACATGGCATTCCCAGAATCTCGAAGAATTTCGACAAGTCCAACCGTATGTACTCATTCAAGACGAAGCTATTCGACGCTTTCTTCGTGGCTTCTTACCCGATAATGTTGTCAATGATGGAGAAGAGATAATTATCAAACGACGTGGAAATATTGTCATCATAACTGGATTTTTGAAGCTGAAAGGCAATCCGGATAAGAAGAAAATTTATTGGATGCTTGGATTTGTCGAAGAATTCTTCAGCATTCTTTTGAAACAGCCAGTGAAGTTGGAATTCCAATTTGTTAAAGATGAGCACGAATTAGCTGTTAGATATATTTAGGTGTTTTATAGAGTTATTTTTATTGTAATTATTTTTATTTTGAATAAATAATTGTTTGAAATATACATGGTGAACCAAAAAAACCGTACTTTTTGGAAAAATTTTCACAATTTTTTTTCAAAAACGATCCCATCAGGGTTATTTTTATGCAAGGCATCGTTTTTTAAAAATTTAAAAAGTACGGTTTTTTAGGCTTACCCTGTAACACATTGGCAGTAATGGAAGCACAAAGACTTGGTTTAAACCAGTTCCAAGTAAAGTTAAATTCGAAAAATGTATAAGATTTTTAAGGGATCTTGTAATTGGATTCATTACTTCAAAGTTCATTTTAACATCGTTGATATTAAATAAAATCTTCCAAATCTGTCCAAAAATATTGATGTTTTCTGATTCGTTGTGAAAAAATTTAATATGTTTATGAACATTGTGGAAAAATTTAATAAGTTTTATAAGCAATAATAACAATAATAATTGAGAAAAATCTCGAATATATAAAATTCCAGTTGCTCCTTTCATTTACGGGTGAAAAAGGCCGACCTCAGATCATGAGCCGACCTTTTCTTCATCATCCTCAGATGATGAAGAGAGGTCTAAGTCTTGTTCCGCTATTGAGCGCTCTTTTGGTATAGATGATGAGCTTGCATTAGAATTTGTAGTGATCTCCAAAATTTCTCCACTCCAGGCTGTCTCGTTCGTTTCAATGGGAATAGGCGTTATTAGTCTTGTGCTCACTTCAGTACTCGTTCTCCCAATGTTATTTTGGAAAGAGATCATAGATGGTTCGGATTGAGGACCATCGCCAAGATTTGAACCATCTTTAGAAAAATAATTTTAGTACAAAAAACTATGTTTTAAATTTGTTCAAAATTGAATTTTTGGGCCAAAAATCACTTTTTTATGTAATAAAATTTTAAAAGCGAAATTGGGGCACTATTACTTTTTCCACGTTACTTTTTTCACGCTTACTTTTTTCATGTTTTTTGAATTTTTTCTCAAAAATTGTATTTTGATTTTTGCCACTCTTATGCAAGATTTATACTTGCCGTGCCACGTTGCATGCCGCGGTATCAAAATGCAATTTTAGAAAAAATTCAAATAAAAAACGTGAAAAAAGTAACATGAAAAAAGTAACGTGAAAAAATAACGCGAAAAAAGTAAGCGTGCAAAACCAAAAACGTGAAAAAAGTAATACGCTTATCGAATTTTTGAGGGGGGCCCACTTAAAGGGATGCCCGCTTATCGGGCGTTTACTGTAGTGCCGAAATTGACCTAAAAATGGCCAAAATCGAAAAAATTAAATTCAATGAAAATACCAATTTTTATCGGGACTCTGTTCTGCTATAAAAAAATGCGACCCAGTCAGGGCATGCCTAAAATGCATGGGAAAATTAGGATAAGGCTTCAGCCTTTGCCTGATTTGAGCCTGCTCGATTCGACCTTAGGCCGATTTTCCAACCCTACTAGAAAGGCATAAAAATTCTTTATCTACGGTGTGACAGAAAATTGGTCACTTGGTTCAATATCGTATTTGTTAGCTATTCCGAAACTACTGTTGGATGGCTCAATGTTTGGTTACTTGGGTCCTGTGACGGTGGAAAAGAAAATTGTTTACTTGGTTCAGTATCTAGTTTGTCGTTTATGTCTGAAGCTACAGTGGATTGGCCCAATATTTGACCTCTTGGATCTTGATCTTGAGACGTTGGAACAGAAAGTTGGTCGCTTGATTTAGCATCTGATTTGTCATTTGTGTGTGAAGTCACTGTTGGCTGGCTCAATGTTTGGCCGCTTAGATTCTGAGATAATGGATCAGAAAGTTGCTCACTTTGCCCAGGATATTCTGTACCAGGTGATTGAATACTAGATATTAGGCCTCCTAAATTAGAACTTGTAAAAGTTTTACATATCATTTTTAGGCCAGAATGTCTGAAACAAGAAAACGACTTAAAAAATAGTTTTCTCACATCTCCAATATTTTCTAAATCAAAAATTTACTATTTGAAAATCCTTTAACACAATTTTCTATTATTGTGAATAACTTCAATGGATCGTCTTCACTCTTTATTTCTTCTTTTATTTGTTTTAATTTTTCTTTTATACATTGATACTTTATAGGCAATATTTCTTTACCACTAGATGAATCAATAATATTCATTTCTTGAACCGGGGAACCTCGAAACCAGTGACAGTTATTGTCATTTTCAACCCACTCATTGTAGAAAACTTCCTTGAATTTTAAAAATTCTGTATTTCTTTTATAGCGATCGGAATAAAACTTCTTCCAACTACTTGCTTCTATAAAAGAACCGGGGTCTGAGCGCTACGCGCTCGGAGGGAAGAAGAGGTTTATTCCTTTTCTTCCCACTCCGGGTGCTTCTCTCCTCCAAGCGAACAGAGGTTATAAAAAAGTAAAAATTATTACATGTTTCAAATTTTTTTCAAAAAAATGTTAAAATATTCATATTTTAGCATCCCTGCGTGGTCATGGAATTTTTTTTAGTACCCCCATAAAAGTAGTATCAATCGTCTTCTCTCATCGTCCCCTACAACCTTAGTTTTAGCTTTAAAACCCGAGATCGTAATCATACACCACGGCAGTCGAAAGTGTGCCAAAAGTTTCGACTCATTGTAATTTCCATGGCGCAGCGCAAATTGCGATTTTTGCACTTTGTCGCCTCAAGTTTGACTTCCATCTTTGTCGAAATTTTTTTGCACTTTTTCCCTTTTGTTTAATTTCTTCGAATTTTGACCCCTAGGGGGTAATTTTATGTGCTGAACCTGATGGCGATGCTATTTTTGCATGAAAAATTTAAGAAAATCGTTAAAAAATTGAATTTTTAATGTATGCTAACATTTCACTGAAACATGTCTATATCAGATATTTCGTTTATCTTTTAAAAAATCGCAATTTGCGCTGCGCCATGAAAATATTTTTTGCTTTTAAAAAATCTTGTGTATGCAAACAGACACACATTATACGTTCATAGTAGTAGGATAATTAATTTTAAAATCGGATTTACAGTAGAGGGCAAAAAGATTGCTATAATATGGGTTCTGACTTTTGTAGCGCTGCATGCTGTGCGCAGAGCTGCGAAAGTCAGAAAAAGACCCTATAAACACTAATCAGGATTTTAACTCTAACTAAACGTATTTCTCCTGGTTTGAGAAATTTAAAAAAAGTATGCACAACGTGTATTGAAAATCATAGTTTAGAAATGTTTAGTTTTACAATTTTTTATTAATAAAAGTAGGTAGATAAAAAATTACTTGACAAAAAGTCATTTTTTGTTTCAGCTTTTCTTATCTTTTCTTCAATACAACCTAATATAAATGGTTTAATACTTCGACTTACTGACAGCCTATTCTCATCTTCAATATATGTTTCATTTTTCTCTCTGATCTCTTTCTTTTTCTTTCTGATATTTTCTACTATTAAAACTTTTTTATCATACCATCGTTGTAACCTTTTCCAGCAATCTTTTCTAACATTACCAAATGCTAAATTAAAAATAAAGGTAGATCACGATGAGTCAAGTGGTGCCAAAAATGTGGTCACTGGAAAAACTTGTCCGCACGAAAAAATGAAAATTCTCAGAAATTTACGAATTTGTCAAAGAGAATTTTTTGTTGCAAAAAATGAAAATTTTTGATGAAAAATGGAGGCCTTCTGACGCTACACTATTAATATCGACATTTATTCTCGTCGAAGGCGTGAAATTTTTTGAAAATTGAGATTTTTAAGCTGAATTTGCGGTTAGCTGTGAACTAGAAAATACACAACTAGAACCACTAATGAAATTTCTTTTTGTCTGGCTTTCTGTCGAACTTATCAAAGAGCAAAAACTTAGTGAAAGACCCCTGAATTTGCTCCCGGCATAGGAGTGTTAATATTTAAAAAATTACCTTCTTGTGCAATTTTTGTATAGTTTGAAAATAAATTTTCTGGAATTTTTTCCAAGCTTTCAATGATATTTTTGTAAACATCCGAAGAATTTTTTGAAGCCATAGCCATTCCAATTGGTACAAAATCATTATTTTCTTTGACAAAGCCAAAGATAAAAAAGTGATAGCCACCCCAAATATTCTCTTCCTCTGACAAGTTATTTGCATATAAATGCATCTATTTTTGTATATAGAATCGGGGGTCCGAGCGCCTCCGGCGCTCAAGGACCCTCCGAGGACAACTTCGAGCAGCCATGAATTTAATATGCGTATTATAACTAGCGCGCTAGTTATAAAAAAGGATATTCAGTTTGGGGGAGTGAGTCACCGCACCCCTACTTGCTATCGCCTCGCCTGCGGCTCGGTGGGATATCAATCCGATTTTTTGCCCCCCCCCCCTAGGTAGGGGTTACCCCTTATGTCAAAATTGAAAATTAACGCCGGCATCGTGTTCCCTACGTCTAAACAACCCCCGAGTACAAAAAATCAGTCGATTTCAAGGACTTTTTTGAACATCAAATTTTAGGGGGATAACTCCCCTAATTTTTAGTTTTTTAGGGGGTAACCCCTTATTTTTTAATTTTTACAAAAAATTTTTAACAAATCACCACTATCGTGTTCCCCATGTCGAAAAACCCCTGACTGCAAAAAATCAACGCCGAAAACACTAAAATAGTCGAGATACGGCGCTCCCTTAATAATTGAAAAAAAGGGGTCACTCCAATTTTTTTTATTTCCTGCACACCTACCCCATATCTAATAACTTTTAAAAAAGACCGCATGTCAATCCGATTTACCGTTTCTGAGGTCTCGCGTTACGTACGGACAAAGGAATAGGTTTTTTATAGTTATGATTTTGAAGGGTCGATAATTACGGCAATAGGACGGAATGCACCGCACAAAGTGCGAGCGCACGGACTGGGCGCACAAGGACTGAGCGCACGGACTGAGCGCACAAGGACTGAGCGCACATTTTCCTTCAAAAATGTGCGCTCAGTCCTTGTGCACTCAGTCCGTGCGTTCATTCATTGTGCGCTCAGTCCTATAAAAACCGTGCGGTGCATTCCGTCCTATTGCCGTAATTACCGATCCTATTTCACATGATATCAGATCGGTAATTACTGATCTCATGGCATCCCTAAGTGGTAACCTTTTTGAGGGGTACCCCATAAATGTTGTGTTGATCGTCTTCTCTCATCATCCCCTCAACTTTAGTTTTAGCGTCGACAGTTTAAACCAAACGTTCCCGAGATCGCCTGGACATCCATACACGTTTATAGTAGTAGGATAAATAATAAATAAATGCTTACATTTAAAGTTTTTTGCTTTTTATATATCTCAAGTAAATTCTTTGTTGTCCATACGATAATAAAATGCTCAATACTATCTAAATCTTCAATTGATTTGGATTTTTTTAGCACATAGGGAACATCACGATCAATCGGAATTTTCTTTTTGTTGATTATATATTTGTCTATATCATATGAAATCAAGATATAGCTTAACCCTTCTTTCTTATATTTATATTTAATGTTATTTACATAATTATCAATATCACGTCTTTCGAACATAATTTCTCCCAAATTGGTTGTTTTCTAAAAATATTTTAAATATCTTATTGGGCAGTGTAAGGAAACATGAAGTTTTGGGCATAAATTTATGAAAGATCTGAAATAAGAGCAACAAATCTATGAAACTATATTGGACCAAACAAAAAAGGAAAAAGTGAATAGGAAGTGGCGCAAAGAAGCGCGGCGTTTGTTTTGTTTTTGAAGCTTCATATATATAGCTACAACAAAAACATTCGATTAAAAAAAATTCAATAGCTAAAAAATTTATTCCAGTTTTTCATAGGTTTACAAAAAATTTTATTTCAATTGGGGGGAGGGGGTGGCGGTGTTGCCTCAAAGTTTGGGGCACTATCTCAAAATTTTTATTCAAGAGAAATTTGAATTTTTTAAGCAACACTTTGTTTAAAGAGTTAAAAATATTAATAGATAAATTTTGTAAAAAATGCCAACAAAAGGGGATCTCTAAAAAAATCTCTTATGATTTTTGATTCGTAAAAAAGTACTCCCCCCCCCCCAAAAGCACCCTCAAGTTCGTAAAAAGTACACCATGGGTATGCATCCAATTGATCAAATTTGATCACTTCTTGTGGGCATGTGAATGGATGATAAACTTACTTTAAGTTTTTTTAAAATCTCAGTAGCTTTCAAGGAATCTTTTCTTTTCTTTAATTCATTGCTGCGTGGTGCATTTCGTTTCTCTGCTATATCTTTCCCTGCATTCAACTCTACCATGCTTGCATCATCTGTATTTTGTAAATTTTCAGCTGAGCATTGTGTTTCTTGTAAAGCATTCTTCTTCATAATTGTTGCTTCTTCTTCTTCATTATTATTTTCAGCATGAGTAGTGTCATTTATTTTTTTCTTTGGTGTTATCCAGGATACCTCGATTTTTCCAAAGTAAAGTTTCTTAATTTCGATTTTTTGGTTCCTTCGATTTTGGATTTCTAATTCAGATTGTTGATCTAGACTAGTTTGCTTGTTCTGACTTTCTGGGAATTCTTGTTTTACACCTTCAAAGATTTTGACAATGCCATTATTAAATACTGTTTTTTTAAGTTCCCTACATTCTTTAAATCTAAAAATATCTTCTAATATAAAACGTGTAATCTACTTTCGAACCAGTGTTGATTCTGTACCAAAAATACGGTACAGTTTGAAATTGTTCTGTACAGTACCTTTTTAACCAAACTGTACTTTTGAAAACGTACTTAAACTGTATTGTTACAGTACAGTTTATTGGTACAGTTTAAAACTGTACTATATTTTAATTCCACAAAAATGGCCCTAGGGACACCAATAAAAAATTTTTACGCTAGAAATGTATCTAGACGATGTAGCTAAGCCTAAGCCTTAGCCTAAGGTTAAGTCTAAGGCTAAACTGTTTTTACTGAAAAACAGATTTTCCGGTAACATATATGCTTGATTGGGATAGAAATTTCTACTTTTTGTCGCTTTTTTCATGATCCAATTCGGGGGAGGGGTGGTGGTACTTCTCAAGGGGATAACTTACACTAGAAAATAGGTTTTTGTCAATTTTTTAAACAAAAAGTAATTTTTAAAAAATTAAAATTTTTCGCAATGTATCTTACTTATGACGATAATAAGTTGTAAGTGTATTCCTTAATTTAATTTTCTTCCGAGGAACTTCGTCAGTACTTATTCCATTTATATCATCATTAGATTTTTGTTTTTTAGGTGTTCGTCGTCTAAAGATTATGATTAATGGTATATTTAGGGATTCCATATGTCAATCTCTGAATAGTGCCAAAAAACGTTAAAAATAGTACCAAAAAATTTTCAAAATAGTGTCAAGTATTTTTGGCAAAAAATGACATTGTTAGAGTAAAAAATCGCATTTTTGGGCAAAAAGAGTCATTTTTTGATGATTTTTTTTGTGAAAAAATGACATTCTTTTATTGAAAATTTTGAAAAAAATGACATTTTCAAATATTTTAAAATTCTGAAACAAACACCTCAGTCCCCCAAGGGGAAAAGTTTTTCAATTTTTCCAGAAACGGACAATCGAAAAATAGTGCCTTAGTGTCTCAAGGCCCAAAATAGTTTGTCTACTCCTAAAAACGGCCCAAAAAACAAATTTTGCAAAAATTTAAAAAAGGATGCCTGAATTACAAGTTTTTTGCCCCCCTCCCCTCATAGGGTGGGGTCCAAAAAACTTATAATTCAGGCAGTCTTATATCCGAATTCAGACAGTTTAACGGTGAAGAGATAAAGGGTAAACAAAATTGAGATTTTTAAGTTAATTTTCACATTTCGTTGTTCACTTTTTCACATTTCGTTGTTCACTTTTTCAATTAAAAGAAGTGAAAAATGAAGTTCACGACCTTTTGGGTTTACCCAATAACTTTTTTTTACTAATATTAGTCCCCCCCCCTTTTTATTATTGCACAGAATTTACTACTATTAAATCTTCCAAAAAATTTACGTCGCCCAGTCCAAACTTCCTTCTCTTGTCCACCAATCGTTAAATTTGTCTTCACTTTCAAACACTCTAAGCAACTCAAATTTGGTATTAGGCCTTCTTGGCTTCTTAGATTTCTCTTGATCTTGTATACTATCTTGATTGGTATCATTAATTTCGTTAGTCTGCGGCGTATCAGAACCAAAAAAATTACACAATCCCGTCTCCGAATTATTACCCTCACAGTTGTTAAGTTCCTTTTCCGTCTCTGAATTTTTGTGGCCCAACATTTAATATTAAATATAATAACAAATTTTAAAATTAAAATAAACAAATATTCAGTAATAGGTAAAGAATTAATACGTAGAAGATGGTGTTCGTCGTCTAAAGATTATGATTAAATGACCAGGCCACTCAGAAATAATCCTATGAAAAAATGATATATTCGGAAAGATCATGAAAAATTGAGCATTTTTTGTTTTTACAGCATCATCTGAATCGTTTTTCCCATAGAGATAAATGCATCTGAAAATATGAATTCGTGTACATGTTTTCGTTGTAATAATCAAACTTTTTTGAATTTTTTGCTTTAAAATCGTGAAA
>JAQGBS010003532.1:0-11398 GCA_034698545.1 Acrobeloides obliquus
TACTATTTTTTTGCTATTTTTTGAACTTGGTTTGAAAAAATTTTGAGATTGGCAAGTTGGGATCATCCCTTGTTAGGTGAATTTTCAGCAAAACTTCTTTAAACAGAAATGATTGTAACTCATTTTAGGAAAAAAATTGATTATGATCATTTTTTCACAGCAAATACAAAACTTGATTTTCTCTGTGATTTGATTTCTCCTCATTTTTTCCAAACCATAACGCTTTACCATTTACGCCATTGCCTCAAAAATGTCAACTTTTCCCTCAATAAGCAAGCCAAAAAACTAGCATAAGCAGGGAATGGCTCACTTCAAAACTTTTTTAATAAGTCACTTCAAATTTTGGCCAAAATAGCATAAAAATAATTGACCTATGAAAATTTTAAAATCAATTTTGGGTACACTACATATTGGGTAACACTACATAATATGCAAACTTTTGGACCTGGGCATTGGTTTTGACATTCTTCCACAGTCATAAAGTTGTTCCGATTGCCACCCGAACCAAAGTAGATGAATTGCTCGCACAATTTTGTCTCTTTGTTGTAATAATATCGGGGTAGTTGAAGAGCACCAACTCCTTGATCCCGATCTTGACTACAGGGGTCCACTAAAACACACAGCAAGTCAATATGTTGATAAAAAATTAATTTTTAAAATTTTAAAATTTTTTATGCTAGCAATGGATATTTGCTAAAATATAGGGATGGATTTTTTTTCAAAAAATATCATTTTAATGCGAAAATTTTAATTTTTAGCGTATATCCATAAGACAGGAAAGGTTCGGTAAATTTTTCTAGGAATTTTATTTTATTAAAATTTATAAATGATAAAATATTAGTATAAGATGATAAAAATGCGAGGATCGAAAGACTGGGGATATCAAT
Organism: Acrobeloides obliquus; assembly: GCA_034698545.1. NCBI lineage: Eukaryota > Metazoa > Nematoda > Chromadorea > Rhabditida > Cephalobidae > Acrobeloides > Acrobeloides obliquus. The sequence continues at coordinate 888 of JAQGBS010003532.1, forward strand.
CACTTCTTTTCGGATATGGACCCATCACCCCCCCCCCCCACTCTCTGATCTGGACCATTCATTTTTCAAGCATGAAGCCCACTTTTTCGGATCTGAACTCCTCCTCCACCGGTCTGTACCCTTTCTGGGACCATTTATCCGAGCATGAACCCATCCCACACCTTTTTTCGGGAAAGGAGGGGAAATTTAAAAATCGGATTGTAACATTAGAAAGAGGGGATCGAGTTAGGAATATTTTGCTTTGATCCAAAATGTATCGGCCTAAAAAATAGACCGACCCCGCAAATACCCCGTTTTAGTAATCACCGCATCCGGTTGCGATCCCCGTTTTAGTAGATCCCTTTTTTAAGGGTCTGAACTCCCTTTGCTGGTATGAACCCACCTCCACCCCTTTTTCGACACGTTTTAGTGACTAGATCCCATCCTTTCATGTCTGGACCCCCTTTACGGAGCTTTACCGTTTTTCGAAGCCGGACCCTACTTATTCGGGTTCGTACCCTCCTTTCTTCGGACCTCCCCCTTTTTGGGTCTGGACACACTTTTTGTATGTACCCATCCTACCCACTCCCCTTTTTTGGCCATGGATCCACCCATTTTCGGATCTGTACCTCCTTCCCTTTCAGGACACCCTCCTATGGATCTTTCCCCATTTTTTGGTATGACCCCTCCCCCTAGAAATTACTTTACTTGAGAGTACTCTTATGATTATAAATCAACTCTTATATGGTATCTCTCCCAGAAAAAATTCCCTAAAAGAATTGACCATGAATAAAGAATAAGCTTAAAAATTAGAAAAATAAGCGAAGCTAAAGCAAGAGACTGCGTGAAGCAAATTTTTGTGAGATTTTTTCAATATAACCGAAGGCGAATATGCACCTTGGTGAATTAATTGATGTCCTCGAATTGGCTTCTGTGGTGGTGCAGTAGTGGTGGCCTCTTGATTTACAACCAAGAAATGTGGGATTGTTGTCGGTAATTCGAAGACGCTGTTTTGATTGGTTGTCACGAAGTGAGGGAGTGGTTCTGATGAAGAAGGGTTACCACCGCCATTTGAGGCTGATATCGTTATTGAAGTGCGTGGGAGGGAGTTTGAATTTGCGGCGCAGACCTAATTTTTTGAAGAGGAATGTCAATTTTTGTATACCTCTTGACATTCACTCATTGATCGAAAATTATTTCCAAAACCGCCATAGCCTCGATAATGATAAATCAAACATGCGCCTGATTGAGGTTCATAATACCAACGAGGGATTCTTTAAAAAAATTTTTTTCCTTTTTTAAAAATTTTTCAAAAACCTGTAATCTCCAAAACCGGCCGAAAATGGCCTCCCGCAACAGTCCGAAGACATTTGTGACCTTTGGTTGCCAACATTATTTTTGTTGAGCAACCATTGGGATGGGGATACGCCCGAAGACTGGACGATTTTGATTTGTGTTTGAAAACTCCCGTCTTGTTCGCTGGTTAGTGCAAATGGCACTACATATAATGGATTAGACGAGTCATGTTGACCTAAAAGTTAATAACTGCATGCAAACATAACAAAAATAAAAATAATTGACAAAAAAATTAGATTATTTCAAATTGGGTGAAAATGTTAAAAATTCAAAATTTTACAACAACAACAGAGGAAAAAGACCTTGCACAGCGTTTTCGACGATTTTTTTCGAATTTTTGACGCTGTGTTAGGCCAAGCTGAAAAACCGACCTTCGCAGGATTGTTGACAGGCTTGGAAATTTGGGAAGTTATTGCCATTTCCACAGCATCCAGACCAATAAAATAGCTCGCATCGCATTCGTGCTGGATTAAAATACCATCTGGGTATTCTATATGGTCCAGTACCGATTTGTTGTGGGAGGCTGCAAGGACTGCCTGAGGTGCCTTAATTTATAAATTTTTTTGTATTTTAAACTCAAAATCTTAAGAGGCGATAAATTGATTTTCGAACCGGGTTCAATATAATGGAGGAACAGTAAAAAAGTTGTTCCTATTTCTTTGAAACCAACTGAAAGAATGCGCCACAACAAGATCAATTTAGAATAATCTAGTTATTGTTTTGAATTTGTTTGTTTATTACAACGAAAACCCTTTTTATTACATTCAAACTTATCTTATTTTTCTTTTAAACTAATAAAAAAAGGTTTTTCGTTGGCGCCGTCGGATTCTTGGTGTGTAAAAACTCGATTCGTTGTTTTTGGCGATTGTTATTTACAGGGTGGGGCAAAATTACACGGACTTTTTTTTATCGTTTGTTGTATTTTATTCTTATTTCTTGAAAAATCACTTTATTTTGCTTTTAAAGCAAAAAAGATTCGAATTTTAGGCTAAATAAAATGAAAATAAAAATGATTGGTTTAGAACCGGCAGTTTGCTACCCATTTTCTGAAAGGAAAATGAAAAAGGTCAAGATTGCGGAAATTTGTGGAGTCGATAAGAAGACCGTTTACGAGCCATCGACGACTGACCAAGACGTCTAAATGCTGTGATTGCTGCTAATGGTGGTCACTTTGAATAATTTCATTTGTTTTTAATGTTGTTTTGGTTATATTTGTTGTTGTTTCTGATAAAATTTTTTTTTAAATCCGTGTAATTTTCCCCACCCTGTAAAGTTATAGCCTCAAACTCGAACGAAACTCGATCAGATTTTTCTGAGTTTGTTCATCAAGTTTGAGGCTATAATTTTACAATTTTATATCAGAATTAAGTCAACTAAAGGTTATTTAAATCTACAATTCCCAGGCTTCCAAATGAGCTATTAACTTTATGAATTGAACCCGTATTTTTTCAGCCAAACTCAGGACACCCCTGCAGGGTTGGATGACCGAAAGTTCGGAAGCATCACAAAAAACTCAGACCCCGGGGACACTCTTTTAGGGATTTTGATTTTTTCTAGTCTTTTATGTCAAAAATTTAAAATCTAAATTAATATCTTAAAACATCTTTTTGTTTATTTTCTCAATTTTGTCGTTATGCTGAACTTTAATCTTGTTTGTCGTCAAATTTTCACTAATAACTTTGTGTTTTAGTTATTATGGCTGTGGTTTGCCTATTCCCGAAGCTTTAGATGGATGTAAAGTGCTGGATTTAGGTAGTGGTGCCGGTCGGGACTGTTACATCTTATCGAAACTAGTCGGAAAGAATGGACATGTAGTCGGACTTGATATGACTGAAGAAATGGCAAGTTTCGAAAAATTTTGTTACAACTTTGTTTCAGCACGAAAAAGCTAAACAATACCTCGATTATCACGCCGATAAGTTTGGTTACAAAAACGTTGACTTTCATTTGGGTCAAATTGAAAAGATGGACGAAAAGTTTTCACCGAACACTTTTGATGTGATCGTGTAAGCTTCGAAAAGAGTGATTTTTTATGAATTTAGATCAAACTGTGTGATCTGCTTGACTAACGATAAACCGAAAGTTTTCGAAAAGGTTTATGAACTTTTAAAGGTATAATACGAAGTCTCGAAATTTTCATCGAGTTTTTTTAGCCAGGTGGAGAGATGTTTTTCAGTGATGGTTATGCGATGAAACCGGTGCCAGAAAGTTTCCGAAATTGGGACTTGGCTTATAGTAAGAGTTGTCTACATTCGAAAATGTCAGCTCAAAAAAAGTTGGGAGAACGGGGGGAGGGGTCGTGATGTAACAAGGAGGGGCACTTTTCGAACCTAGGACAATTCAGTCGCTAATGACATTTCATCCACCAAAAATTGTTAAAAATTGAGGAAAAATAAGATTTTTGGTCATTTTGTAGTGGCTGAATGTCCCTCGTGACTAATATGTTTTTGGTAGTTGAACTGTTCAGTAGCTGTAACGTCATACGGCTCTCAAAGCTTATCACGTTTTTAACATTTTTAGATGAATGTTTCGGCGGTGCCCTAGTTTGGGACGACTTTGTTCAAATTTGTCAAAAAATCGGATTTTTGGGTCCATTTATTGTCCAAAGCTATCCGTATCGTTCAACTATTCCAGAATTGATTGAAGCAACAAGTATATTTAAAAAAAAATACTTTTCAACTTTCAACTTTTTTAGAAGACCTCGATTTTGTTGCAAGAACCGTTCGCTTATTCAAACCGGATGGAACGAAGAGTTCGCTCAAACCGCAACTTGCTTATACCGGAGGAATCTTAGGAAGCGAAGAAGAGTTGATGTTCGACTTAGAGCATCGTTTCAAAGTAAATTGTTGTATCCGAATTTCGGTTGTCCATCTTTTTTTAGGTAAAGCAATCGGTTGGTGTGTCGTCAGATGTTGCGAACGCCATAACTAGCTCAAGATATGCTCAACATTTTGATGTATGATAGATATTTGATCGTTAATTTTTTATATTACTTAGAAATTTAGAAATAAATTGTCACGACACATACTTTCTTTTTTGCAGAACATGGGAATCGGAATTTCTTTCATCCAGCGCTATAACGCTTGGAGGGAAGAGAATATTTTCCGATCCGAGCGCCCCGAGTAAGATCTCCGCTCTGATATAACGCCAAATCTTTTGTTTATGGCAGGAATTGAACCAGCGTCTTTTAGAAATTTAAACGAAAATAGTCCAGCAACATGGACATAAGCCACACGCGAGATCTATCGCTAAATTTTTCTTATACCGACACTTTTGTGGTGCAATGTTTTAGGATTTGCCAGAAAATGTTGAATTTGAAGTTTTAAACAGCCCATCAAAATCCAACGTTGCAATGTTCCTTTTTCAATATGCAAGTGTTTATGTATTCTCTCTCTCTCAAATTGTCTCTTATTGTCCTAATTTCATGTAACGGACGGTAACACTCCATTCTCTGACCGGATGAGATGCAGGAGAAATGCACTTGCGTGAAATCAAGGTGAGTCTTCCGAAGAGACAATTGCATTATTGGAATTTTCATATTTCTTAACTAATCAAGAATCTTTTATTCCATTGTTTGGATTATATATATTTTGCGTGGGCATATATTAGGTTATTCACTGAATTGCGGCGGCTACTTTTTTGAGTATATCTTGCTAGGAAAAATCGTTTTCGATGAAATTTTTTTCAGAATATTGTAAAAAGTACTAGGATGGTGCAGTTAACTTTTTGAATTGAACAAGTTTTCGTGTCAATAAACAGTTTTTTTCAAATGAGGGTGTGGCCCTTGTATATGGTGCCTTGTAGGGTTGGCTAGCGGTAACCAGGAAAATTTTTGATCATCAAATTCCATCGGGAGTCAATTCCGTGTTTGTAAAAACCCTCGTATAAGTGTAAACAGGTGAAGCCCCCCGAAACGGCCAAAGTTGTGAAAAAATGGCCATTTTTTTAAAAATTTCTTAACAATGCATTTTTTCACGTTCCAGCCCCCTCCCGAAACCGCCAAGCCCCCCCCCCCAAAACCAAACCCTGGATACGGCCCTGCTATCTTGAGTACCTTTTACCATATTCTGAAAAAAAATTTCATCGAAAATGGTTTTTCCTATCAAGATATACTCAAAAAAGTAGGCCGCCACAATTCAGTGAACAACCTAATACGAATGAGCATGAATTCGCCTATGGGGTTACGAAGGACCTATGTGTATCAGAATGAACAGTTTACCGCAATTCCTAGTCCATCTGAATCTAGAACCGTTTCGGTAACTCCGGGATTCAATGAGAGGGATGATAAAGATAAGGATCAACTTCGAGAAGTCTGTGAAACTATTCAATCTAGGGTAATCTAGTGATGCTCAACGTTATAAAGTGACAAAAAGGACTAGTCGAGTGGGAAAAAAGTTGCCAATTTTTTGTTGCTATTCGGAAAGTTCATGAAAAATGGAGCATGTTCCCCAAAATTCGAAAAATGATTATTTTTTCTTAATGGTCCCCCCCCTTATGTTGGTCCCTCCCCCCACTGTCACACTCCCCCCCCCCCCGAAATTTGTTCCTAGATACGCTACTGAATAAAAATATAGAAAATACTCAAAATTTGTATTTTATCATTTTTAAATTTTTTTCAAATTTACAAAAAAATTTTTAGCTTCGAACTGCGGTTGAACGCCTTTTTGTTATTCTAGAATGTATGGAAGAAGACTTGAGTGACAATTCGCGAGATTTATTGGAAGATTACGAAGTATTTTTTTTATTACAAGGTGGCGCAAAAAAGGTGGCTTTTTGGGACCCGAAAATTTTTTTCAAAATGACCACCCAGGGGTAATTTTATGCGAAGAATATATTGCGCGCATTCCTGAAGCGTGAAAACGCTTCTCTGATTCTGATTCAGGGACAAAAAATTGGATTTTTGAAGCGAAAATGGTCATTTTCCTCATTTTTTTCTGCAAATCACTTTCTAGGGGTAATTTTATGTGAGAAAACGATTGTGCACGTTTTCAAAGCATAATTACCATGATTTCCAAAAAAAACGAGGAAAATGACCATTTTCGCTTCAAAAATCCAATTCTTTTGTCCCTGAATCAGGGTTAAGAAAGCATTTTCATGGTTCGAAAATGTACACAATCGATTCCCCGCCTAAAATTACCCTGGGGGTCATTTTTAGAAAAATTTTCGAATCCCAAAATGTCAAAAACACCACTTTTTGCGCCACTCTGTTTTTTTCAACCATTAAATTTTAGACAAAAGTGTGGCCTCTTTTAATTGCCGTTGACATTGACTTAAGAAATCTCGCGCAAACTGTTCGCCATTCGATCGATTCATGCACTATAAATGAACAAAAAAATCTGGAATGGTTATTGATTGTGAATAAATACCATGTAAGTCAGACATGAATATAAAAGCGGCAGAAACTTAGTCGAAAATTTTTTCTGGAAATGATCCCTCTAGGGGTAAAAATATGTGGGGTATTTTCGAAGCGAAACAATGCTTCTCTGATTCAGGGAAGGCGTATTGTTTATTGAAGCGAAAAGTCGCAAAATGCAATTTTTGCCTAAAAACGACCCGTTTTTAGGGTAAAAACGTGTGGGGAATTCGAATTTGACATTTATAAAATTCCTCAGATTCAAAAAAAGCTGTATATCGACACGAAAATTCGAGAAAATAACATATTTTGGTCTAAAAACAACGCTTTTTATTATGAAAAAGCGTTGTTTTTAGACCAAAATATGTTATTTCCTCGAATTTTCGTGTCGATATACAGCTTTTCTTGAATCCGAGGGGGAATTTTAAATGTCAAATTCGATGAACAAAATATTATCGTGCTCAAAATTCGCATATTTCTGGCCAGGATGGTCGCTTTTTGTAACATTTTTACCCCTAATTTCCGAACTCTTTTATAGTATAATCAACTTTTTAGGTCAAAATTGAAAAGATTATGGAAATGTTGGTAACTTCTATTCATGAAGACGTGGAGAGAGTCTTAGAGCTCCGAGAACGAGGTGTCATAGGCCTGAATTTAAAGCGTGAAACAATCTTGGATGTGAAAGAAATGGGTGCCGCTCTTCGCTATAAAATGATCCAAATTTGATTTTTATCATATCAAATTTACATTTCTATTAAAATTATTATTTGATTTTATGCAGGGAATCGATTGCGCATATTTCTAAGCATGAAAAAATTATCTTGATCCTGATTCAGGGAATGGAATTGGTGCATTGACACGAAAATCGAAAATTTTTTATTTTTTCGCCCGTACATCAACTCCATTCCCTGAATCAGGATCAAGATAATTTTTCATGCTTAGAAAATGGGCGCAATCGATTCCCCGCATAAAATTATCGGATGCTTTCCGTGCGAAAATAAAAATCTGTTCGATTTTCGCGTCAATACACCAACTCCATTCCCTGAATCAGGGTCAAGCAAGAATTTTCATGCTTTGGGAATGCGCGCAAAACTCAGCCCGAAAGTCTGCTGCGTGAATTTTTTTAAAATAATTTTTATTTTGTACCATTTATAATACAAATCTACTACATGGAAAAGAAGCTCCATTCACTGATTCATTCATTGATAGCGATCTGCTTTTCCTCCTCAGCGCTTCTTCATACACCAACCCAGGATTGATTTTGTTTTGGATGAGCTTGATCACAAATCTAAACTTTGTGTGTATAAAGGAGCTAGCGGTTAGGACTCTGAATGTGTAACCTAGGTTATAAAAGCTTTGTTAACACACAGGGTGTCCCAGTAGGTTGGGACTATCATTGAGTTTCTCGTCATCCAGCTCTCTCCTACAAAAAACCGTATCGAAAATGACCAATTGGATGACGAGAAACCCTCAATTCAAGGATAGTCCCAACCCTGTATATAGAAAAGTAGGGACATCATTCTACAAGTCATCCATCGACCAACACTACTCCAAAAACAACCCAGACACTTTCCGTACCAGCCAAGTGTCTTGGGTCACAAATGGTCATAATAATTGTAGGACGTGTGGCCATAAAATATAAGCAAGAAGAATGTTTACTTGTGGCCAAATACATCACATGTGTATCGTACATTTATGGTGAAGAAGAAAAAAAATTACCTCGGAGTCAATGCTACTACTACAGTTACAAATAAGACAGCCCAAAAGTATGTCGAGCCCATCGCTGTTACCGCTATATTTAGAGGGATATCTTTGGTTCCAATGCCAGGAGTGGCAATCACATTATAAAATATGAAAAATCCAAAATGGAAAAGGCAGAAAAATACATTAACACATAATACCGGTACTGTCTAAAAAAAAGATTTTTTCTTTCTGACCAGGAGTGCTCGTTAGCTGCAGCGCGGATATGGAAAATCGACTAACATAGAGTAAAAGTTACCGGTATTATGAGCTCAAAATTTTTTGTCCCATGTGCCTCCAAAATTTTTTTAAATTATCCATTTTTCATGAACTTTCACTCTGTGCTAGTCGATTTTCTATATCCGCATTGCAGCTAATGAGCATTCCTTGTTAGCCTAAGCTTAGGCTTAGCCTATGGCTTAGGCTATTCTTGAGCTTTTAGTCTCGAAATCGATTGAATAATCGCTTCAATAAACAACTTTTAGTTGATACAAGTTAAAATTTTCGACAGAAACACGAAGACAAGTTTTCGTTGTAATAAAGAGATCTTCAGAATTATCGTAAAAACAAAAAATGCTCCATTTTTTTACGAACTTTCAGTAGAGTATCAACAAAACATGGCAACTTTTTTCCGAACAGACTGTTCTTTTTAAAAAACTTGAAAAAATCGCGGGGGGAAGGACGGCACTCTGTAACTAAAGCTTACCCAAGAACGCGTAAGTAAGGCAAGATGAAAAGAGTTAACAAAAAATAACGAAGAACATAACAAAAACCCGAATGTCCAAAAATCACACTCTGAATCAAAATAGGCCTAAAAAGTTTTTTTATATTTACAATATTTTCAGAAGCCTTACTAAATGAGCAATAAAATAAATGACAAGACTCTGCCAAACAGCATCAATCATATTGGCAGCAAAAATCCTCTTTTTATAAACCTAAATTTTTGTTGTCGAAGATTTCTATAAAAAAAAGGTTTCCCTACACTGCCAAGTCGACCCTTGTTATAAAGTCGAGGTTCTTCTAAGAGAGTTTTTGCGCTCACATCTTGATCACAGGCTCCATAAACTATTGGTTGAACACTAAAAGTTTTATTGACTATAAAAAAACCACATTTTTTTTCAAAATTTCGAGCAATTTTTTGCAAAAAATTTTTTGTAATTTTTCTAAAATTTTTTCTAAAGACTCTATGGGAGTTTTTCTATGCGAGAGGTCGTTTGCGCGCATCCCCGAAACTTGAAAATGCTTCCTTGGACCTGAAAGTGGTTGGTATATTGACACGAAAATGAACTAAAATTCGAATTTTCGACAAAAAATCGACTATCTAGGGGCTCTTCTAGGCGCGGAATCGGTTGCACGCATTTTCGAAACATGAAAAAATTTCTATGCCACTAATTTAAAGTGATTTTTGTTATGAAATCTTTTCAGGGGTCGTATTGGCGGGAAACTATACATCCCTGCGTAGTCGCACTGGTGGGAAACTATGCATCTCTGCGTGGTCGTATTTGCGGAAAACTATGCATCCCTGCGAAACACGTGAACTTGATGTGTCTCATCTTATTTTTTAGAGCACAGGAAGCATTTTCAGCCTTCGGGTGTGCGATTTTTGAATTTAGCGCATAAAATTACCCCTAAAATGGTCTTTTCAAAAAAAATTTTTTCGAAAAGTGCGTCCTCTCTGTTCCGAACCAGTACCCATGTTTTATATAAGAAGAAAAAGAAATCTGGGAACTCTGGTGTTCCCCATTCCACCCCGGCTACACTAAAACTTCGTTTTTTGAATTTTGTGTTATCTAGCTTTTCGCTTTAATACATTTTCCCTGAATCAGCAGGTTGGCGAGTATGTATACCTCGTAAAAATAATAGGATACAGCATACAATAAAGCGGATCTAAGGGATCAGTTCCACTAAAACCATTAAAAATTTGAGCCCAATATATAATAAAAACAAGAACCTAAAATTTCTGTTTCATTTTCCCCAAAATTTGCATAATTTACCGCATTTCTCAATAAAAAATAGAACATAATATTAGCTAGTCTATAATAACACCAATGCCCATGTACTAACAATAATTTGCGTAAAAATT
>JAQGBS010003533.1:0-11398 GCA_034698545.1 Acrobeloides obliquus
GACTCATTGCAGCTTGAGAAATTCAGTGTTCATTGTGAGAAGAATGAGAAGTCGGTTGAACAAATGCTGAAGCTAGCAAAATTGTACAAAAAGGTAAAATTTGTTAAATAGAAACCAGAATTCTAAAAAAACCGGGTCAAAACGAGTTGACTGAGGCCGGGGAAAACAAGGAGGCAAGTTCTAAGGCCGGGAAAACTGAGGACAAATCCAGGGATTGGGGAAAACCGGGACCGGGGTTTTTTGAAAATTTTTTCACGTGGGTGACCCCTATTGTGTAGTAGCTCCGTTTTTTTCTTATCCCATTATTTTAGGCGTTAGAAGACGAAGAGAAGATGACAGATGAACAGCTTGCGATTAAAAATGTCGGAAAACAAGACCCCAAACGCCATATGGGTGATGTGGTGAACCAACTCTTATCCGACAACATCGTTCAGAATCTTGCTTCGATGTTGGATACTACCGCTTTTCAATAAACTTTTTTTGACTTTTTGTATTCTGTTGTGTTTACTCTGGTTCTTATTAATATAAATTATTTCATTCAAGACAAATTTTTAAGTTTTGCTAAAGGAAAGCATTAAAATTTTTTAAACAATTATCAACCTGGGGAGAGTTATAGTGTATAAAAAACCTGAATTTGGGCGATTTTTTCATGTTTTTTCGAGCCGAATTTTTTTTCAAAATGACCCTATTAAACTAATTTTATGCGAGGAATCGATTACGCGCGTTTCCAACGCTTGAAAATGCTTCCTTGACCCTGATTCGTGGAAATAAGAGGGTGTATTGAAGCGAAAATCGAACATGTACTAATTTTCCTGGATGATTTTGAGGCAAGAAACTCAACATTTTTCGATTTTTGCTTCAATATAAAACACTCATTTCTCTTAATCAGGATCAGGGAAGCGTTTTCAAGCTTCGTGAATGCGCGCAATCGATTCGTCGTATAAAATTATCCCTAATAGGGTCATGTTTGAAAAAAAATTTTCGGGTCGAAAATAACATGAAAAAATCGCCCAAATTCCGGTTTTTTTTCGATACACCCTGTACTTTGAGATGACTGTGGCTCGTTTTGTTCGATGGGTTTCTATTCAAGGACATTGGACACGTTTTTCTGAAATGTTCTGTGAAGGTGTTGATAACTCAACAAATGATATACCCGACACAGTTATCCTAATGATACCGGGTATTTTTACTGTTTTTATACAGGGTGGCAGAAAAAAAATTCACTTTTGAAAAAAATTTCTATATTGAGCCAAAACGATTTCGGGAACCGGAAATTTTATTCTAAAAATGTCCCTCTAGAGATAATTTTTTTTATAGTTGATGCTGAAACGGACTATACCCCCTCAATGGGTCATTTTTTTGAAAAAAAAGAAATTCCGATTCCTAACAAAATCATAAAAGTGAATTTTTTCGCCACCCACTATAAAGAAACATGGGCTTTTAGGTAACCCAGGAAATGAAGGATTTTATGCAAAATTTGGTGAACTGTTATTGGAAGCGCTTGATGAAAAAGGTAATTTTGCTTAAGGTCAAATTTGGGGGGTTTTTGTTGAAAAATGGAAGAAAAAATTAGGCAATTTTGGTGAAAAACTTGAGTTAAAGAAAAAAAAACCAGAACTCAGCGTCGTAGACGAAATTTTTTTGAGAAATGCTTGTTTTTAAGCTGAAAATGCTCAGCAACAATTTTTGTTGGAAAAATGGAAAATTTTGGACCTTTTTACTTAGTCCCAAGTTGTTGGTACCGGTGATTAGTTTATAAAAAAGTTATGATTTTTCACCAAAAATGACCAAAATTTCCTTTTTTTCACCAAAAAGGTCCAAAATTTTTTCTTCAAAAATTGTAATTTTCTGAGCATTTTCAGCTTAAAAACAAGAATTTCTCAACAAAAAAATTTCGTTTTTTTAAAAATTTAAATGACCTCTTACCAAATTTTTACATGTCACTTTTTGCTTACACCATGTTTGGAAATGAAGATTCAGTTTTTGTTATTTTTGTTTGTGTGTGTATGTTGGTTTACACACAGAAATTGAAATAACCTCTTTTTCGAAAAATTTCACGTTCAGTGGGATACCTAAATGATATTAGTTTCAAACATTGTTGCTTTTTAAGGCACCACAAATAGTCGATTTATAACTGTCTCACATATCAATCATGTTCCAATACCTTCAGAATTAAAGCCGGCTTCCATCTCTCAAGGTTACTGTAGTAGTTTCTTTTGTTGAAGTAACTAAACAGGTTTAGATCGATTTCTCCTTGAAGAACAAGTTCAGCATAAGCTAGAATTTTGTCGAAAACATTTACCGCATGCGAAGAAAATTTATCTATTAGGTCATTCCATAGGAGCATATATGATGCTTAGGTATCTTGGAGCTATTGTGGATCAGGGAGGGGGTCACCCCAGGGTCAAAAATCTAAAAAATTTTAGAAATTTTTGACTCTGGGATGATCTCCCCTGATCCACAATATCTTTTATTGAAAATATATACAAAGAAGTGTGTCTATTTTAGAATACTTCAAGATTTACTAGAAGAAAAGTTTAACATTGAGGCTGCTTATGCTCTTTTCCCAACCGTTGAGTATATGGCAGATTCTCCAAACGGACGAAGACTTGGTCCAATTTTGAGGGTATATACTCATTTTTCCATACGGACGAACAATATAGGGTGTATAAAAAACCTGAATTTGGGAAAAAACATGAAAAAAAATCGATAAATGTGTTAAAAATTCATCAAAATTTGAAAAATTCGACAAATGTACCCAAATTCCGGGGTTTTTATACATGTAATACCTCTCGATTTAGTTTTTCGATTCCAAAGATTGGTTGATTAAACTTGTCTCTTTTTGGACTGATTTTGTCCCACTTGCTTTCAAGAAATGGCTATCCTCATGGCACTTATCCCATCCTGAAGTTCCTGAATGCGTATTAGACAGCGCGGCTGAGCTGGGCAATTCACTAGTCTTACGCAACATTATCCATATGGCAAATGATGAACTAAACACTGTAAGGCATTGCGATTTTGAAAGAAACTTTTGAACTAGACTTCACTTTGTTGGATTCACTTATCATGGTCCAAGAGTTGAATTTTTTTCTTTTAAAATTAGCTGAAGAACATCCTATTAGGGGTTTTTTAGTCGAGGAACACATTCATACGTGAGCAAGCAGGGGGGAGGGGGACAGGGACCCAAAATAAGAAGTGGTCTTTGCATACGTAAATTTTTCGGATTTGAAATTTGATGACTTTTTTTACCACCAACTTGGAAATTGTAAAATTTACGAATTTGCTCCTATATCCCCGAAAATAAGAAGTGGACTCATGTATTTTGGTAAAAAAATTTAAGAAGTGGATCCAAATATAGGAGTTTTTACCCAAAAAATCGACTTTTTTCAAATTTTAGGCAAAAACATAAGGGGGGACCCTTATGTGTTTTTTCGGATTTTGGGCAAAATAAGAAGTGGTATTACAATTTTTCGGCTAATAAGAAGTGGGGGGGGACAGTCCCTCCCCTTGCCCATGTATGAACACATTGGTGTTATTTTTGCGTGAAAATCTATAAAAAATACTGAAAAACTTCACTTGTTGAATAAAACTTCGTTTTTGATATCAAAAAATAAAGTTTGTTAGTATTTTTTATAGAGTTTCATGCAAAAATAACATCGCCAACGTGTTTATGGACTAAAAACCCCTAATGTATGTTTTTTCGGCTGATTTTAAAAGAAAAAAAAGTAAACTTTTGGACCATGATAAGTGAATCCAATAAATGAACTGTAGCTCCGAAACTTTTTATCTTATTTATAGGTATTAGAAGTTGAGGAAAATTTGCTGTCCAACCCCGAAAAAACCTTCTTTTATTATGGCACAAGTGATGGTTGGGTTCCATTGTCTTATGCCGAACGAATGAAAACAAGACTTCCAAACGGTCATGTTTTTCTTGACGAGAGTGACTGCGAGCATGCGTTTGTAAACAAAGACGGTGAGATTATGGCTCAAGTCATGGCAAAACTCATACGAGGCTCGGCGCATATCAACCAAGAGATTACGGGTGAAATTCCAGCGGAAATTTTATAAATTCGAATAATTTATTTATATAATATATTAGTAATTTAGCTAAGTACAGGGTGTCCCAAAAAAGTGGAATTTTCGTGATTTTTTAAATAAATTTTTGATCCCGATCATTTTTTATAGGGGTAATTTGATGCGGGGAAAATCGATTACGCGCACTCCCGAAGCGTGAAAACGCTTCGTTGACTCTGATTCAGGGTAGCGTGTTGAAGCAAAAATGAAACAAATTCGGATTTTGACCGGATATCTGACTAGCTAGGGTTTTTATATGTGAGAAATCGATTGCGAATGTTTTAGAAACGTGAAAATTCTTCCTTGCCCCTGATTTATGAAAAGGATATTTAGAAACGTGAAAATCAATGAAGCTGTATGTAAAAATCACAATTTACCACTATTTAGGACCAGGAAAGCATTTTCACGTTTCGAAAATCAATCGATTTCTCGCATAGAAAAAGCTTAGGATATCCTGTCAAAATACGAATTTTTTCATTTTCGCATCAATACCCTACTCTGAATCTGGGTCAAGGAAGCGTTTTCACACTGCGTGAGTGCGCGCAATAGATTCCTCGCAACAAATTATTGCGTCATTATAGAAAAAAATTCGGGTTCATAAAAGAATCACAAAAATTCCACTTTTTTGGGGACACCCTGTAGATAATAAATACAAAAATTAAATGCAATAAAAAGTAGGTATAAAAATAAGGCTAATATAAAATAATCTTATAGAAATTCGATAAATGAAAATCATAAGGAAGACCATTAAGATTTTTGCGAAATTTTTTCTCCGGTTTCTCCCTTAGCTATATGCCATTGATAAATTTTACAATCCGTAATTATCAAAACGCTTTTTTTACAAATTGCAATAAAAAAGATCATTTTAAAGAATGTTTCTTGATGAGGAGAGATTCCGACCCGATATAGAATTAATAAAAACAGCAAAAATTCATCAGACATCCGACGAACTTTGCAAAGGCGTTCTAGAACTATTGTTATTCCGGCGATTCGTCTTCTTTCGGCAGCATCCAGCACAATAGGCAATACAGATGCACAAGAATATGATCATAATCAATAGCACCACTGCGCTTAAAATTAATGGCGGGTTGGAGAAGAGTTTCTCTGGTAGTGACTTCTCAATCGGCCTGAGCTTCCTGCAAACAAACAAGGTCGTTTCAGGATCATCTTCTTCTTCATCAATAGCAAATTTTTGGCATTTCATCAAACATTTATTCGTACATTTCTCCAATCTGCGGAATAATTTGCCGTCTAAAAAAGATGTATGTTTTTAGTCAGTACCGAGACCGAACGCCTATCAAGCCGATAGGCGCTCGGTCTCGGTGTTGCCGTGGACGTGCATGGCATCCCTGTGTGGTGGTGCATAAATTATAAATGTCATTATTGAATTCTGTATGGCCGAATACCCTGTTATAGTCGAAATTAGCGCATTTTTCCGCTGAAAAGTCCAAAAAAACAGTACTTTATTTTTTCCCTCATAGTCCTTAAAGGAGGGGTAAAAAGAAGGGACTATTCTCTGAAAAAAATTTTTTTGCCAAAACAGCCTATATAGGGGTAAAATCATGCGAAAAATCGACGCATTCCCGAAGCTTGAAATGCTTCCTTGACCCTGATTCAGGGAAATAGATGTGTGTATTGAAGCGAAAATCGAAAAATTTTGAAATTTCTCCCTCAAAATCATATTTCTGGGGGTAATAATTTAACCAAACTTGCCTGAATCTAGCTCAAATTCTTCAACAGGATGTATAATTGTATGAGTTCTTACACTAGATATAACTGGTAATAGCAGCAATACTGTGGACAAGTGTAACATTTTCACAAACCTAAAAAATAAATAGTTTAAAAAAAATTATTTTCGTTAAATATAAAAAAGGTAGGGTTTTCAATCAATTTATTTAACATGACACAAACGTATGGTAGCTTATGCACTTTAGCCCCCCCCCCCGAATTGCGAGGGGGGCTAAACGGAACAGATAAATAGACAATCAATCAAGCAAGATCTTTCGAAATGGTTAATGGACTACCTGTATGTAGATGCAAAAGGCGTCGGAAATGTGCGCTCGCTTCAAGAATGAGTGTGATCATTAGAGTGTTTTTTGTTTATCTGTCGCTTATTCACTCACACACACATCTTCTCCCTTTTTGCATATCATGAAATTATCACTTGATGATTATGCATGATTTGGGCATCAGTGGTCGTTTGATGTTTCGAAATATTTGCTATGTTTTTGAACTGATTTCTCCGGAAATACAGCGCCAATCTGGTGTCGTTAGACAGCTGGATTTCGTAACTTTTCGTACTAATAAGGATTAGCGAGCCCACTTAACTTGAATTTTTTTCAAAAAAATTTTTTAGCTTTTTAGCATGGCACAAGTGATGGTTGGGTTTCATTGTCTTATGCCGAACGAATGAAAACAAGACTTCCAAACGGTCATGTTTTTCTTGACAGAGTGACTTTGAGCATGCATTTTTAATCAAAGACGGTAAGATTGTGGCTCAAATCATGGCAAAACTCATACGAGGCTCAATCAGTGTTCGAAAGGAGCCCACTTTTTGAGACCCAAAGGACCCATTTGGATCCCCGTATCTATTTTCGGACTCTGGGCTCGGTACATCTTAACCAAGAGATTACGGGTGAAATTCCAGAGGAAATTTTATAAATTTGAATATTTTATTTATATAATATAGTAGTAAAATAGTTAAGTACAGGTTGTCCCAAAAAAGTAGAATTTTCGTGATTTTTTTAATATATCGCGAAAATTTTTTGATCCGTATCAAAAAATTTAGGGGTAATTTGATGCGAGGAATCGATTACGCGCATTCCCGAAGCGTGAAAACGCTTCCTTGACCCTGGTTCAGGGCAGCGTGTTGAAGCAGAAATGAAAAAAATTCGGATTTTGACCGGATATCTGACTAGCTAGGGTTTTTCTATGCGAAAAATCGATTGCGAGTGTTTTAGAAACGTGAAAATTCTTCCTTGCCCCCGATTTATGAAAGGGTGGGTGTAAGGATCAGTGAAAGCTGTATGTAAAAATAACAATTTATCACTTTTTAGGACCAGGAAGGCGTTTTCACGTTTCGAAAACACGCGCAATCGATTTCTATCATAGAAAAAGCCTAGGATATCCTGTCAAAATCCGAATTTTTTCATTTTCGCATCAATACGCTACTCTGAATCAGGGTCAAGGAAGCGTTTTCACACTTCGAGAGTGCGCGCAAAATCTATTCCCAGCATCAAATTGCCCCTATAGGGGTAATTCATTTTTAGAAGAAAAATTTTCGGGTTCAAAATTCATGAAAACTTCACGAAAATTCCACTTTTTTTGGGGACACCTTGTAAATAAAAAAACATTAAATGCAGTAAAAAGTAGATATAAAAATAAGGCTAATCAAAATATAAAATAATCTTATAGAAATTTGATAAATGAACTTTTTTATGAGACCCCCTATTTTACGGGACAGGGCCCCGTACGGGGCGGAATGTCTACTTTACGGGACGAATTTCAAATATGTCAGTTGAAAATTTTTTTGACGTAGAAAGTTTCCTTACTGCATGGCTAGTGTAACGCTGCAAAAACGGGGCGGTGGAATTTTTTTTCTTGGAAATTCAATGATGAAATCAGCATGCCAAAATAATTGATATACGAGACCCCCCTATTTTACGAGACGGGGCCCCGTACGGGAGCCCGTCCCGTAAAATAGGGGGGTCTCTAAAATAGGCTAAAACACATATATTGGTATATCTCCAAGAATAAAAAATGCCCCGCCCCGTTTTTGCAGCGTTGCACTAGCCATGCATTAAGGAAACTTTTTACGTCAAAAAAATTTTCAACTGACATATTTGAAATTCGCCCCGTAAAGTAGAAATTCCGCCCCGTACGGGGCTCCGTCCCGTAAAATAGGGGGTCTCCTTTTTTATTTACAGGATGAGCAAAAAAATTATACTTTTGCGTTTTTTTGGCGAAATTTTTCAAAAATCGCATGAAAATACCCCTTACAGGTGATTTTCTCAAATTTTTCACCAAAAAACGCAAGAGTACGGTTTTTTTGGCTCACCATGTAAAATTTTCTCAAATTTTTTTCTCAAAAAAAACTTTATGAGGTTTGAGAAAAAAGTTCATATTTTACAAGAAACAAATTTATATTGCAAAGGATTTATCCAAAATCACAAATAATACAATTCAATGGCGTAGCTTGTTTTAAAGCTGAAAAATGCTCACAAGGGACACACGAGTTGATGGTCGAGTTTTCAAAAAAGTCTTAGATATTCATGAAGGTCATCATAAACTAGTAAAAAGCCAAAAGGAACTAGCTGCTGAAGCCTCACCGTTTTCGAGCAATTTTACCCCAAAAATTTAATTTTGTTTACGATTAGATGATATATGTTTTTTCTTACTATTAAGTTTGTTTGCGATTGTGGTGTAGTGGTAAAGTTCTCTCTTTCCAAGCAGATAGGCTAAGGTTTGATTCCGGGTGGTGACAAAATTTTTTAATTTTTTTAATCCATTTTTTAAAATCATTTTTGCATTTTTTTGTATAATTTTTAATATAAATAATGTAGTTTTTAGGAACAATGTTTTTAAATCCTGCGAATATTATTGAGGCTTCAGCAGCTAGTTCCTTTTGACTTTTTATTAGTTTATGATGACCTTCATAAATATCTAAGACTTTTTGAAAACTCGACCATCAGCTCGTATGGGTCCCTTGTCAGAAAATTACAATTTTTGGTTTAAAAAATTGAAATTTTTGTTGAAAAAAAATGGGAAATTTCGACAATTTTTGTGGAAAATCATAAGGAGGAGCATTAAGATTTTTGGAAAATTTTTTCTCCGGGTTCTTCCCTTAGCTATATGCCATTGAGAAAATTTACAATCCGTAATTATCAAAACGCTTTTTTTACAAATTGCAATAAAAAAGATCATTTTAAAGAATGTTGTTGATGAGGAGAGATTCCGACCCGATATAGAATTAGTATTAAAAAAAAACAGCAAAACTTCATCAGACATCCGATAAATATTTCGATCCTGTTCTGTGCTTCTCTTCTTCCCCATTCCCTTGTTCTTCAAGAAAGATTCCTCCTCTAAAAAATTTTATTCGTCAGATTTTTGTGCATATAACAACTAGGGTTGTCGAGATATCGAAATCGAGACTCTCTAAGATTTTCATCTCGAAATTGAGCATTTTTTGCGTTTTCGAAAATTACTAGCTACGTCCAATGGTGCAAATAAGGGGAGAAGTGCCAAAAAACCGTACTTTTGTGTTTTTTTGGTGAAAACCAAGGTAAATTTTTGATCTCGAAAATCGAGACTCTCGATCTTGATTTGTTGTATCCCGATCTCGACAACCCTACACACTTACAATGGCTCTCGAGAACTATTGTCATTTCGGCGATTCGACCTCTTTCGGCAGCATCCACAAACACCCCAGGCAATACAGGTGCACACGAATATGGTTATAATCAATAGCACCACTGCACTCAACACTAATGGTATTGGCGCGCTGGAGAAGAGTTTCTCGGGTAGTGACTTCTCAATCGGTCTGAGCTTCCTGCAAACAAACAATGTCGTTTCAGGATCATCTTCTTCTTCATCAATAGAAAATTTTTGGCATTTCACCAAACATTTATTCGTACATTTCTCCAAGCTGCGGAATAATTTGCCGTCTAAAAAAGTACGTGTGTTTTTAGTCATTTCGAAGAAGAAGAAAATACAGAGTGGTGCAAAAAACGGATCTTTGCGCGATTTTTTCAAAAAAATTTCAGTTCATTTTCACCAAAATAACTCTATTGGGGATTTATTACGGCACTAGGAGTTTCCTTACGCTTACGGAAATTCCCTTACGGAATTTGCTTACGGAAATGCCGTTACGGAAATCCTGTACTTTCCGAACAACCAATAATTTAACCAAACTTGCCTGAATCTGACTCAAACTCTTCAACAGGATATATAGTTGTATAAGTTCTTAAACTAGATTTAACTGGTAATATCAGCAATACTGTGGACAATATTAAATAGCGTAACATTTTCACAAGTATTCTAAAAAAATACAATAGTTAAAAAAAATGATTTTCGTTAAATATAAAATGGGTAGAGAGTTAACATATTTGCACATAGAATTATAATAATCACGTGCGATTACGCTTATGAAAGAAGGAATTCCGGAAATGGTTGAAGAAAAAAATATTTTGCCCTTTTTTCGGTTGAATTGAGGTGTGTATAGAAATTTGCGTTTGGCCTTTGACCAACTTTAGGTGGACTAAGCGAAAAAATATCATGTGTGTTATCAAGGATCACTGAACTTTTGCACGGACCTCGAGCATCTATTTTTAAAAGCAAGTGGAATTTTTACTGGTCATTTTTTTACGGCACCCTTTGAAAGTTGAATCCTTTCGAGAGAATTATGTTTGAAATTTGTTCAAAATTTTCAAATGTGATTGTGTATCGAAGCGAAAGGGATTGACCCCAATAAAAGTCTGTTTATTGGAACGATTTGTCAAATATATAAAAACAACCTTCTTCATCTTTTATAGCTCTATGAGACGGATAAAATGACACCAAAATTATCCAATTTGAACATTGTTTTGAGTTATTGAAACGAAAACCCTGAATCAGAATTTTCGTTTCAATAACCCAAAACAATGTTCAAATTGGATAATTTTGGTGACATTTTGTTTCGCTCGACGAGGCGAATAAAATGACACCAAAATTATCGAATTTGAACATTGTTTTGGATTATTGAAACGAAAACCCTGATTCATGTTTTCGTTTCAATAACCAAAACAATGTTCAAATTGGATAATTTTGGTGTCATTTTATTCGTCTCATAGAACTATAAAAGATGAAGAAAGTTGTTTTTTTATATATTTGACAAATCGTTCCAATAAACAGACTTTTATTGGGGTCAATCCCATTCGCTTCAATAATCAATAACATTTGAAAATTTTGAACAAAATTTCGAATGCAATTATCTCGAAAGGGTTCAATTTTCAAGGGGTGCCGTAAAAACAAAAAATGCTCAGTAAAAATTCCAAAAATAAATTCTCGAGATCCGTTCAACAGTTCCGTGGCCTCTTTTAAATCACTACTTGATAAAGTGAGGAGTAAAAATGCTAACGAGTAAAATAGAGGAAAGACATAAGCGCACTGTCTTTTTCTCCAATACGACTGGATTTTGGAAAACGTTGTTGACATAAATATGTCAACGCTTGGAACCAACATTTGCAAGCAGCTTACAACACACAAAACTAAAGTAGAAATTTGATCATTCCATTCAGAGATAATGCAGCGTGAAGTTCCCCGATTGTTTGATATAACAAAAAAGATA